>OY992533.1:51190682-51306613 GCA_963921185.1 Dasysyrphus tricinctus | reverse complement strand
ATGAGCAATTCCTTTGTTATTTTAGTTTTGTGATGGTATACGCAGGCACCACAGTTTTGAAAAAAGCTCGCCCGTAAGCCCTGTACTGACAATATTTGCTGGCCAAACTATAGGATGATCTCGCACTGAAAAACTGGCATTAGGAGTGAATTTATAAGTTAAAGCTTAAGGTATATGTAAAATGTTGTATTTATTTATATAATTTGAAATTTTATCAGGATTAAGCTTCTTCAGATTTAAACTTTGGCACAAAGGAGAATTAATAATGATTATTGTATTTATTCATCAACTTTTGACCAGCGTTATTGATGCACCTGATTTATTATCTTGTACTAGCCTTAACTACCGTGGGGGAGGTCACAACACTCGTAGTCTAGAACCAATGCATATATCTCAACACCGTACGAATTATGGAATGCATGAGCCTTTTACCCGCATGTGCAACATTCTTAATTTGAACTCTAATTTTTCTGATTTTAATAATTAAGAATACATTGAAGACCAGTGTACCACGCTCTTAAATGTTTGTAATTGATAATTTTTTCAATGACATTGTATTTGTTATTTTATAATTACTGTTTTTAATTTTATTTTGTAAAGTGTATGTCTTAAGTAGTTTGTTGCTTACTAACTATGCACTAACACTACACTAAGTGACGAGCCTGATAAGCACTTAATTTGTGTTTGGTTATTCTTTGGTCGCAAGATGTCGATTGTACTAAGCTCTCTTCGGCAAAGATCTGATGGTGTAAAAAAAAAAGCAAAAAACATCATTTCATAAAGAAACATTGAAGATTTCCACTTGAATGTGTTCCTTCAATCCCAACACTTGACAACAGTCTGCTGTTGGAATTATCCCTCCAAGAGAGGGTTGGGGTCGAAATGCTGTTCCTGTGTTCAAAATTCCGTTATCAAAATTCTGTATATTCTGGTCACAAAAAATTCTGAATGAAGAAAATTTTTTTAATTCAAAATAGTGAGGGCTTTGTCATACGCAATTTGTTTTAAGTTCAGTTCAACTTACATGCCTGGCCCCGGGAAAAAAAAACTTCCAGCTTAATGATTAGGAATTCTAATCTTGTTGGATATAGTTAAAGTGGATTTTCGTGAGAAATTCATGTAAGTTGAACTGAACTTAAAACAAATTGCGTATGACAAAGCCCTAACTATGTCACTGATGAGTTCAATTGAGTAAGCCGAAGGAAACGCCAATTTGTAGGACTAAAGGCCATCAATAGCTATTTTGAATCGAAAATTTTTGTATTTTTAAAATTCTGTATCAAAATTCTGTATTAGCAAAAACTGTTTTTCCAAAATTCTGTATTAAAAAAAAAAATCGTTTTGATAATCTAAAAGGGGGAGAACTCAGTGCAGCCCTAGGAGCTGTGTTCACTTGGCCCGCAAAAGTCTTCAATTTTTTTTTTTCGTAGAAGGACCATTTAAATGACCACTTTTGACCACCCTTTAACTTTTTTTGACCACCCACATTTTTCGAGTAAATCGATTTTGAAAAATAGTGGGCCAAGAGAACGCTGCGCCTCAAATATCGATTTTTCAAATTTGATTAAAGTTTTCGATAGATAATTTTTTGAACATCAATGACCAACCCTTAACTTTTTTTGACCACCCATAGAAATATTTTTTTTTTTATTTTTGAAATTTTTTTTGACTTTGTTTTCCTTTCCATTTTTTTTAATTTTCGAATTATGAAAGATGACTATTGTGAAAAACTCAATTATCTAAAATGACCACCCTTCAAAATTACTCTAACTTATCAAAAAGCACTTCTTATTTTGAAAAACGGGTACATACTCGTATATACAACAAAGAGAATCGAATTCGAAAAGAAATACTTTTTGATAAGTTAGAGTAATTTTGAAGGGTGGTCATTTTAGATAATTGAGTTTTTCACAATGGTCATCTTTCATAATTCGAAAATTTAAAAAAATGGAAAGGAAAAAAAAATCAAAAAAAAAAAATCAAAAATCAAAAAAAAAATATTTCTATGGGTGGTCAAAAAAAGTTAAGGGTTGGTCATTGATGTTCAAAAAATTATCTATCGAAAACATTAATCAAATTTGAAAAAATCGATTTTTGAGGCGCAGCGTTCTTTTGGCACACTATTTTTCAAAATCGATTTTCTCGAAAACTGTGGGTGGTCAAAAAAAGTTAAAGGGTGGTCAAAAGTGGTCATTTAAATGGTCATCTTCTACAAAAAAAAAAAAATTGGAGATTTTGCGGGCCAAGTGAACACAGCTAGCCCTAGGCCGTGTCCGATGTGCCACCTTTTTTTTGATGTAAAATGCTTGAATGGGTCGCGCGAACTTGCTCCTGCAGTTCAAGTTGCTTGGAATTTTAGGGACTTTGTAATATAAAAATATCCAAATACATTATAAGAGAAGAGGGTATAACTTATAATATACAAAAATTATTCTAGTTGATTATAAAAAAGAAAATCGTTGTAGCGGTTTCTTTTAAATTATATTTTATAAAAAATTTTGGAAAGCTTATTTAAGACTTTACAAGGATCAATTTAATAGCAAAGTTTCAAAAATATTGAATTTTTCAAAAAAAAAAAAAAGAAATAATTTTTAAAAATACAAAAAATTTACATTTTAAAAATTTTTTAGTTTTTTTTTTTATTGGAATCGGATTAACGGGTCTCTGTAAAACAAATTACCGAAAAGATCGCCATACCTATGCAATAGTTCATATACATATTTTTTTAATCGAAATAGTTAGAGCCATTTTTGAGATGAAAAATATTTTCCTCAACTGTTTTATGGCAACTACCTACAGATATTTTTGGAACTCAAGCCTAGTACGCTGCTGATGTGAAACGAAAAATCCCATAATAAATGACACAACGAAATCATAAACGAAAAAATGAGTTCTACTTTTGGGCTGTTCGACGAACAAAATTAATAATTATAGCAGATTATTTGGAGTGCACTCTTTTTTCTTATATCCAAGCCATTCTAGGTTATTGATTATGTCATATAATAAGGAACTAAGACGTTCACGGGATTTTATTAAAAAAATCATCAAAGGGGTCTTTGAAGAAGAGAAAACCGTGGAGTGCTATTAAATTGGAGGGTGCTTTTTGGAGAGGGGGGGTGCAAAAGCACCCTTTTTGGCTTTTTGCATATAACTCGAAAATGAAGCAAAATTTCGAGATAATTCTCAAAACTTTTTTTGTAGAGAATAAAATTTACCATCAAAATGGATTTTTGAAAAAAAAATAAAAAAATTTTAGTTAGCTAAATTTTAAAAAGATCATTGCAAAAAAATGTGAAAAATCGCATTTTTTGTTTTTTTTTTTACGTATTTGCTTATAACTTTCTTACCAGCAGAGATAGGTATAGGCATTGCTTTATATTAAAGAAAGATAATTAAATTTCTTTTAAAATACATTTAAAAAAAAAACAGTTTGGATAAAAATCGACCGAGAAATAGTCATTCAAACTAGGCTGATTTTAAGTTTTTTAAAGCTTTATGAATGGCATTTTTGGCTACTTTGATGGACTTGTTAGATTATACGCTCAAACTAGGTGTATAAGTGAACCATGACCAGTTAAGTCAAAAATAAAAATGAAATTGCAAATTTTTCACAGTTTTAGGGTTGCCATCTATTTTTTTTTTTCAAAATTTAGAATAATTGGCAAAATAAATACACTGGCTCTTACAAAGTCAGGTTTTGTACACATATGTTAGCATTTACCTTCTCGAACATGAAAAAAAAATAGTTCCAGACAAGTTTTACGGTTGAAAGTCCTCTCCAGACGAGCTCAACATTTTCAAAGTAGGTATTATAAGAATTTACTTTTTTTTAAATTTCAAATAACTATCAAACCTTGTTTTACAAAGCCGGGTTTTCAATATATGTTAGCTAATGTCTCCTTGAATAGAGACAAAACTGTGCCAGACGAGTTTGGCTGTCGAAAATGCATGCCATACGGCCCTTAATGTTATAAAGTTGGTGATTTTTTTCTTTTTGTTTTCTAATTTTTAAAATAATTATAAAAACTAACAAATCTACTCTCACAAACCGAGGTATTTGGTAGTTTATGCCTTTCGTTATATGGACAAAATAGTGCCAGACGAGTTAGGTATTCCAAAATAAAAGAAAGTTATTTCTTTAATACCTACTTAGAAAATGTTGAGCTGGTCTGGCAAGGACCTTCAAACGTAAAATTGGTCTAACACTATTTTTTTTTCATGTTAGAGAAGGTATACGCTAACATGTGCTCAAAATCAGGCTTTGTAAAGGCAAGTGCGTTGATTTTGACAGTTAATTTAAATTTTGAAAAATTAGATGGCAACCCTAAAACTGGTGAAACATTTGAAATTTGATTTTTATATTAGACTGAACTGGTCATGGCTCACTAATACACCCAGTTTGAGCGTAAACAAGTCCATCAAAATAGCCAAAAATGCCATTCATAAGGCTTTAAAAACTTAAAATCAGCCTAGTTTGAATGACTATTTCTCGGTCGATTTTTATCCAAACTGTTTTTTTTTTAAATGTATTTTAAAAGAAATTTAATTATCTTTCTTTAATATAAAGCTATGCCTATACCTATCTCTGCTGGTAAGAAAGTTATAAGCAAATACTTAAAAAAAAACAAAAAATGCGATTTTTCACATTTTTTTGCAATAATCTTTTAAAAATTAGCTAACTAAAAATTTTTTTAATTTTTTTTTTCAAAAATCCATTTTGATGGTAAATTTTTATTCTCTACAAAAAAAGTTTTGAGAATTATCTCGAAATTATGCTTCGTTTTCGAGTTATATGCAAAAAGCCAAAAATGGTGCCATTGCACCCCCTCTCCAAAATGCACCCTCTAATTTAATAGCACTCCGAGGTTTTCCTCATATTCAATTACCCCTTTGATGATTTTTACAATAAAATTCCATGAACGTCTTACTTCGTTATTGAACTGTTACTGTTTTTTAGGACATAATCAATAGCCTATTCATTATGTGCGGAAAAATGACATTTGTTTCTATTTCGCATTTATTTTTTTGCTTCTTTCATTACAGAACGGCTGCCGGTATTTTTTTGCATATGTATTTGTGTTATTTTTTTTAATTTGCACAACCCACAACGTCAATTAATATTTTTACGCTTCGTTTTTTAAGCTTTTCGTTGTCTCATTGGAGACCACCCAAGTAACAATTTTAGCTCTTCAAATGCTTTAACAGCGTTCTTAGAGCAAATCTTAAAGCTCTTTGATTTCAAAAGAAGCTCCAGATGCGCTTCTAAAGCAAGTGTAAAGCATGCTTACAGCGAATTCATTGAGTTTGAGAGCTAATTTTTGCTCGAAGCCAGCTCTTTGTCAGTGGCTAGTATGGCTTTGAAGCTCTTTGGTTCATGATTCAGATATCTTTAAAGCAGCATTTTTGACAGCACTTTGTTTGTATTAGTTTAGATAATACAAATGATAAATTAAAATAATATTAGGGAGATGTATTTCATGTGTGTGATAGTAGCAATCGAAAAGGTCATGTGATGCCGTGGAAATTAATTAAATATTTGCAGAGATAATGTCGTAGTGAGAAATAAAATTAATATTTGTGAGTGCCATGTAAGTGATTTTTTAGTGCGCGTTTAGTTTTATCACAATTGTACTGAAGGTACCTCGAAAAATAACAACGCGCCTTCGAAATTATTTATTTTACGCTGTGAAATATTTAAAAAAGTTTACCTAAACAATGTAAAAAATTGATAAATAAATAAAATAAATCATGAAATTAAATATTTTTGTTTTCATTGCAATATTTGATTGTGTTTTTGTTGAAAGGAAAGATTTTGCATTCGTTTAAATAAATAAAGAAAAATTATTCAATGATTTTTTTTTCCGTCGCCATAGTTTTTATTATGAACATAGTTTGTCTTCAACCGAGCTCTTCTAGAGCTAGTTTCCACAAAATGAGAGTTTTGCGTTCAGTACTTAAAAAGTAGGGTGTTCGGAAATTGAAAGTCATTGGCTTATTCTAATTTCTGAAAAAAAAATTCTTGTTTATTGAAATTCTATTCAACATTGAAGTGCGTTATGATTTCTTAGCACGTAAGCAAGTACTTTTGCGACTCAGCCATAGATTTAATATTATTAAAAAACAATTTTTAAGTAAACTGTTTAATTGATTTTAATCAAAAAAAAATGTGAATTTAGCATCTAATTTGATATTTGTGGTGCATACTCGGTATTCACCAGAAAGTGAAAGGAATACCTACATTTATTTTCTAGTTTTGGTTTAATTTTTCCCGTTGAAGTCATGGCTAATATATTTTATTGTGGAACACCCTAATATTGAGTAGTAGTATTTTATTTGAGAGAGGTTTAGTATTGAGCTCTATAGTCGATTTGCTGTAGCTCTATCGAGTCTTCACATTTCCCAATGCTCAGAGATAGATTTTATAATGCTCAGAGAGATTTCAAGCGCATGCGCTAGAGTTAACTTCACGAAGAGTTTGTTTGAAAGTATTAGTAATTTAACTCTTCAGCCGTTTCTTGTGTAGCTTTTGAAATGCTAATTTTTGACATTTCTATAAAGTCATGCGTTAGTATTTTGAACATGAAATTAAACAGCTCTACAATGCTTCTTTATGTGCTCATATCAATAGTTTGCTCGTTTAAAAAACGTTGAACGTTATTAAAGAGCTGTTTTTAAATCGTGAATCGTTATAAAATTAATAGAGCTAAAAGTGTTCTGGAACTTCGATTATAGAACCTAATTTTTAAATGAAATGTAGGGAGCTGTGAAATAATCTATTTCAGAGCTTTAGCTTTGGATTTCACTGTTTACAAGCTGCTAAAGAACAGTTTTGCTTCTATTAGCTGCGACGATGTTACTTGGGCAACTAAAAATTTCGTTTTGCATCAGTACCGTACTAGGCTGGGCTTCATATAGGCTATTCAACATACCGTCCATTTTATAACGAACAAATAATTCACGTTTAATAGTTCTTATTATTGAATATGTCTGTTTGGGGCATAGTAATTCTTGAAACCAAAAATGCTACTTAATGCATACTTGCGTTACTGAGAGAATGGTCACACTATGTCCACTTTTCAATACCTACGTTTGGTATAACTCGGAAACTAAGTTGAGTTTGACCATTTAGCTCTTAAAACTTTTTCTTCAAAACTAAATTTCCAATCGTAATGGATGGTTCAAAACATTTATAAACAAAATTTAACAGGAAAATTAAACAAAAACCACCAGTTTTTAGTTCTCTTTTTTTGTCCGAAAACCAATTTTTGGTACTAATTGCCAAATTCCACACTTAAATATTATTAGTCTTAGAAAAAAAAAATGTTCGTACAAAGGAGATGGCCAAAAATGTATGGACAAAAAACCCAGAATCGACAAGAACGAAATGTTAGCCAAAGGGTACCTTATAATAAGCAATTGGCGTCACCAAACGGGCATCCCCGAAATCCATCTAGTATAGGAGCTATGAGCCACCAAATACGACTAGGTAGGTATATGAAAATCCCCTTCATGTTTTTTTTGTTTGTATAAAAGATATCTAGTAAAATGGTATAAAAGAAGTTGTGCGTGAGATATCAACGATTTTTCTTTTTCAGACAATGGTCATTTTTAGCCATTTAAAAAAAAAAAAAAAAAAAATGGTACCTAGTGAAGATGCAAAAACCAGGGGTAAATTAAAAAAAAATCCAAAAACTAACAAAGCTTTTAGATCACAATGAAAACAATACAATAAATAAAATAAATACAATAAATTGGGTGGCGCAACAGCTCGTGGAGAACCAGGGCCTAGTGACTTACAACTCACAACCATTCCTGTGTGCGTGTTGCTGACAGGAATGGAGGGGACCTACAGTTTTTTGACGAGTTCGAACGGTTAAATGAGAAGCACTTTTTCATGACAAGTATACTCTTGGAGGAATTGTCAGTTCCTCGCAAGAGGCAGTACCTCGGATAAAACATTTCTATTTTTAGGTGGCACGGCTGAGAATCGAACCCACACCTTCGGCATGACAGTCCTACGCACTAAAAATCATGCCACGAGGTACTGCCAAGGAAAAGAAACAAAAACGAAAAATTCAATACATAACACTAAAAATAATAAAACAAATAACCTACTAAGACTAAAAATTATTTGTTCCTACTTCCCATAACTAATAATACAAGTATCTAGATATAGCTTGAAATCGTAGATTCTTGCTATAACTCCATTTCATTGTTTAATTTTTTGTTTATATTTAACAATAAATACCAAACTTTCTTAACCATTATCTCCCACAAACTATTCATAAAATACTGTTTTGAACAGATTGTGCATTAATGTAAATTCAAACTTTTAATCTGTAAATATAAATGATTCCTGATGGTTTTTCGATCTAACGATTACATATTTTTGATGTACTTATTCAGCCTTCAAAAACTGCATATGAATTTTTTCTGTCGACTCCGGGTTTTTTTTTGGCCATCTCCTTTGAAGAAAATTCAATTCTCTTCAATTATTTACGTCATCACATTTTTTACCCTAAAGTTGTAAACAAAAAAGTTGTAATCAAAATGTAAACATTGAAAATATTCGTGTGTTTTTGATTGTAACATTTTATTCACAGTTTTTGGGTAAGAAGTATTGTTACATGAAGTGTAGAGAATTGAATTTTCTACAAATTTTTACCAACATTTTTTTCTAAGACTAATAATATTTAAGTTACAGCGGAAAACTGGTTGGCCATTCATGTTCTCATGCAATTTTTAGTTTTTAGAGGTGAACAAACTTTTTTGAAAATAAATATTTGTACTGAAAAAATCATTTTAAAAAATTATAATAATGAAACTGCAGTAACTATGTCTAAATTTGACCACCTATTTATTAGAACAGTTATTCCAAAAATAAAAAAAAATAAATAAAAAAAAAAAAACAATAGAAATTGTTCAACCGCGGTTCATGCTTTTGAGGAAAAAAGTACTTTTTAAGAATTTTTGAAAACAAAGATCATAACATACGCGTGTGAAGTTGGCATAACAATTTTTAGCTAGACCAATGGGACCATGGCAGGAATTTGCAGTTTTTTTGCATTTTGTATGCATTTCTATTCCGGATTTTGCAGTTCACCAAATAGGGGGTGTAACTGACTGTACTGCTAACGTCACATGTGAAGTCAGCAGTACATATTCTTTTCTCAGTAACGGAGCTACCTAGAAATTTCCAATAGAGCTCCAAATTTGCAGTTTTGTATGCACTTCAAGAAAAAACTAAGTTCAAAATTTTAAGCCCAAATTTGACAAAAAAAATCCACAAATTCACTTTGCACTGTTAACGTCACTGTGAAGTTAGCAGTACATAACCTTTTCTCAGCTGTCTAGAAAATTGCAGTTATGTCCCAAATTTGCTGTTTTTCATGCACTTCCAGAAAAAATGCAGTTCAAAGATAAAAAAATCACCATACTTTGTAAATACCAACACCAAAAGGAAAACAAAATAATTCACCATACTTAGGAAGTACCAAACCAAAAGGTACATAATGAAAATTTCGCTTTGCTGAGTTTAGAAAGTACTACTGCAGACAAGAAATTATCCTACTGTTATCTGTGGTTCTAGCATTGAATATATGTAAATAATTATTTTAATTAAACGGTACTACCTTATCATCGACATACAAAGAATAAAAACTTTTTTCATTTCAAGATTCAAGGTACATTTATTTAACATACAAACTTCTAGCAAAAATTAAATAAGAAAGAATTGCATATTGTCTGTATAACTATACCCGAAAATAAATTAAGGTTTTACAAAAGCTGAACTAAAGTAAAGCATAACTACGAACTTCTAGCCAGCTCCATTGCTAAGAAAATGAATGTCATGCCAACTTCACAATGCAGTTAACAGTGGCAAATAAATTTTGAAATTTGTATGTCAAATTTGAACTGAGTTATTTTCTTGAAGTGCATACAAAACTTTTATTTATTGCAAACTTCGTTGCTGACAGATGGACTTTTCTGCCAAATTTACTGTGAAACTGAGAGTGCAAAGTGAATTTTTCGACTTTTTTGTCAAATTTGGACTTACAAATTTGAACTGCATTTTTATTGATGTTCATGCACAGCTGCAAATTTGGGACCTAGCTGCAATTTTCAAGCTGGCTCAGTTGCTGAGAAAAGGATATGTACTGCTAACTTCACAGTGACGTTAACAGTGAAAAATGAGTTTATTTGATTATTTTTTTTCAAATATAGGGACTTCAAACTTTGGTCTTTTGGAGCCTAACTGCAAATTTCTAGGTATCACCTTTGCTGATAAAAGGACTTTCATGCTAACTTTACAGTGAAGTTAGCAGTACAGTATATGAAATTTTTCGTATGTAAGGACTTCAAAATTTGGAGTGATTGTTTGAAATGCAAATTAAGCGGCAAACTCCGAGCCTCATTTCAGATTCCTAGCTAGCTAGTGGTTGCTGAGAAAAGGACAGGCACTGCTAACTTCAATGTGAAGTTCGGTTACACCCACTATTTGGTGAACTGCAAATTCCGGAATAGAAATGCATAAAAATGCAAAAAAGAAACTGCAAATTCCTGCCATGGTCCCATTGGTCCAGCTCAAAATTATGATCATAACATAGTTATTATTTTTTTTCTGGAATAAAGGTCATAAGGCCTGGTATAACCAGCTGCAAGGATGCCTACACCCGCCATTTTGAAAAATCGAGTTTTTACCAATTTAAATTTAGATATCTTGAGATGGTTTATCGTATAAAAAGTTGTTGCGATCTTTTAAATAAAACTAATTATTATTATTCGTTTTAATATACACGTTTTATATTGTAAGATTTATTTATATATTTATATATATACAGGGTGTCCTGTAAATAATGGATAACCTTGCAACTGGTTATAGCAGGCCTTATGACCTTTCCAGAAAAAAATATAAACAAAATATTTCAGTGGTTACTTTGTTATGATGTTTTTCCAAAAGTTGTCTCCACCCCGGGTTTTTATTTTGAGTAAACTTTTTACCTACGAAAAATTCTACAACAAGTTATGAAGATGACGATGATGCAGAGGATGAAATGTTTGGCCTATCCATTTTTTTCATAATTGTTTCCTTTTAACTCCAAATCTTAGTACAATGAAAATGGACAGTGGAAATTCCAAAATTAAATAACAAATAACATTTGACAATTTTGACGTTTCAATTATGCGCATGTATGCGTGCTTTTGGTTTGGATTATTTCCCCAAATCCAGAATCGTTGATCTCTTCTTTTCAGAAGATGAACTGTCATCTAGTGCCAAATGAACTTTTTCAGAAGCATTTGAAAAGCTTCCGAACGCTACGAGAGGACCAAACGAAAACGCTTTCAGTCATTCATGAAAACGAAAAAACAAATCGACATTTCATTTGTCGATGAAGCTTTTTCCACTTGTCTTTCAAATTTGATGTCTTTCACTGACAACACTCTTTGTTTGGAAATGCTTCCTAAGTTGGGCTTTATTTTCCATTTTATATATTATTTCGGGCATTGTTTAATTTTAAAAAATAAAGCAACGAAATCAAGAAATATCATCCAAAATTTTTGGGTGTTATTTTCAAATTAATTTTGGCGCTTTTTCCAAACGGCTGTAATATTTGATTTATGGTATTCAGTTTTTCTATGAAATCACATATTTATGTAAGTTTGCCAGGTGGGCCACTTAAGAAGGTCGACGGGCCACATGCGGCCTGCGGGCCGCAGGTTGAGTATAGCTGAATTAGAGGGATGCCATTGTAGGAATGAAGTTCAGAAGTTTAACCAAAAAATATAAAGAAGCTCCCAAGGTTACAAGGCCCGAACCGAAGCCTGCAAAGACGATCAGGGGAACATCGTGGTAGAGAGTATAGAGTCGCAGTCGGTGCTGAGGATGTGGGAAAATCATTTCTGCAAATTGTATAACGGCGATGACCAACCAAATTCCACTACAATGCAGATTGCACCATTCAACCTGGACGACGTAGGCCAACAATTCCGTACACCCGATCTCGACGACGTAAAAATAGCAATATCTAGAATTAAGTCCAATAAACCCACTGGAGCTGATGGCCTTGCGGCTTAGCGCTGAGCTATTCAATGCGGCTGGCGATGAATTGGTAAGGAGTATGCACCATCAGCTCATCTGTAAAATATGGTCGGAGGAAAGCATGCCCGATGAATGGAACTTCAGCATTGTTTGCCCGATCCTCAAGAAAGGCGATCCTCTGGACTGCACCAACTACAGAGGCATCAGTCTTATTAATATCGCCTACAAGATCTTCTCTGCCATACTTTGTGAACGCCTGAAGCCATTCGTCAACAACCTGATAGGTCCATATCAGTGTGGTTTTGAGCCTGGGAAGTCCACCATCGACCAAATATTCACACTACGGCAGATCTTGGAGAAAACCCAGAAGTTTCAAATTGATACCCACCACCTTTTCATCGATTTCAAGGCCGCGTATGACAGCATATATAGAGACGAGCTATATAGAGAAATGTCTAATTTGGGCATTCCTGCCAAACTCATCCGTTTGTGCAGGATGATGATGAATAATGCACGCTGCTCCATCATGGTCGGCAAAGACCTCACCGACACCTTTGATGTCAAAAAAGGTTTTAGGCAAGGCGACGAGCTGTGATCCGACTTATTCAACATCGTTCTTGAAAGAATAGTGCAAAACTCTCACGTCAACACTAGAGGCACAATCCTTCAAAAGTCCATCCAATTACTCGCTTACACTGACGACATTGACATAATCGGACGAACAAAGCGTGATGTCAGTGGTGCTTTTATGAGTATTGAGAAGGAGGCCAAGAAATTGGGTTTAACGGTGAATGAAAACATAACGAAATATATGCTGTCAACAAGAAAGGACAGCCAAAACCCACTTCTAGGACAGAACGTCACTACAGACAGCTATAATTTTGAGGTGGTCAGAGACTTTGTCTACCTAGGATCCGCTATAAACTCAGCGAACGATACCAGTGCTGAGATCAAACGAAGAATTACTCTTGCCAATCGCTGTTTCTTCGGGCTATGAAGGCAATTGAGAAGCAAAGCCGTCTCTCGAGCAACTAAACTGTCCCTGTATAAGACGCTTATCATCGCGGTCCTGATGTATGGTGCAGAGGCATGGACACTGCTAACGGTGGATGTGAGAACGCGTTAGACTGTTTTGAGAGGAAAATTCTCCGGGTGATTTTTGGTCCCGTCTGCATAGTTGGGGAATGGAGAAGGAGATACAACAACGAACTGTATGGGCTGTACAGCGACACCGACCTAGCCATAAAAGTGAAATGTCAACGACTAAGATGGCTGGGTCACCTAGAGCGAATGGACACCAATGCTCCGGCCCGAAAAGTCTTTGAATCCAACCCCGTGGGACAAAGCAGTTGAGGTGGAAAGCGTAAAAGGTTGCGCACGCAAGTGGAAGACGACCTCAACCAACTTGGCGTGCGAAACTGGAGACAGCTAGCTAGAAACCGAGCCGGCTGAAAGAAGCTTGTTGGTTGAGGCCCTGGTCCACCCCGGAATGTAGCGCTACCTTAAGTAAGTAAGTAAGCAATGAAAAAGAAAAATACAAACAAAAATACTGAGGCTGTCTCGGTATTAAAACGGCAATGTGAACGTTAGGTTTTTTTTTATCGGAGCGAGAACGTTTTGAGAATGTATCGGTATTGGCACGGTAGTGTGAATCAAGCTTAAGCTTCAAAAAATCAAAACAACAAGTTTTTCAAAATACCGACTTAAAAAAAAAACATGTTTATCACAACTCAACCCGTCTATGGGGTAAGCACAAACTTAATCAAAACATATTCATGCATACCGAAAAAAAATTACACAAAATGAATATTGAAACTACAAAATATCAACTTTTTTTTATGTTTATACAAGTAGGTAAAGTATCGATTAGCTTTGAGGGAATATTTTGGTCTTTCCCATTATTCTGAATTTTGATGTAAAGTTATTGTAAGCTGTCACCTCTTGCCACTTTAACTTCTATCCCCGGTGCCCTGCAGTCTTCTCTATATTGATTTTATAAAAGTAGAGTCAAGCTAAATAGTTTCAAAACCATAAATAATGACATATTTTGAAACAACAATTTCAACACAGCACTGTTTGTTCCGAGAAAAAGATTTTGTTCTTCCGACTACCGATCCCCATTTACTCGAAAAATAAAAAATAATTCACTTGAAAAATAAAATACAAAAATATTAATTCGTTGACAATTATATAGATACTTTCGCTTTCCTCTGGTTTTTGCATGAAATAACGGAGTCCACTAACCCAAGGAACCAAATCGTAGTTCTCCTGAGAATTATTGTAACCGAAAACTCGCGCTGGACGACAGGTAGACAACGGAATATCCCCCACCCACGTCCATTCCTCCGACTAGCATGATGATGAAATTCGCTGACCAGGAATTCCGGGAAATCCCTATTTTGTTGTATTTTTTTTGTTGTTGATGCATCCACCGACCCAGCTGTCTACTGCGACATCAAAACACATGGTGGCCGATGACGGATAAGCAATAAATTTATTAGACGAACTAATTGCTGTGGTTTGCTATTAAATGAACAACAGCCCCCCGCCGTTCACTCTGGTGGTCGTGTGAGCCAAGAGCAATATCAATACCAATAAAAAAAAAAAATGTTTCACAACATGTTGCAATCTAAGTATGTTGCACACGCGACCACAAGCACAACCACCCCTTGGGGGGTTGGTTAGTTGTCTACGTCTTTGGAAAGCTCTCGGAGATGACACACGATGCGCGACCCTAAAGAAAAGAATCTATTTATCTATCTTTTCCCAAAGAGCCGTTAAAAAATCTTATGTCGTCGACGACGACGTCTACGTTTCGCTTCGCTGCGATGTCGTGCAATGTTCTAAGGTTGGTGTTGTGAGTTGTTGGTGTTGGTTGGATTGAATTGGATTGGATTTGGATCTCCCCAATGTGCAGCCCCACATTGAAACGATGAAAAAGGGGGAGTGGGGTGGAAGACGGCAGATACCATTGACGGAGTCGTAGACGACTTGGGAATTGTTTTTCCTCTGCCTTTTTTTCCGTTTCGTTTCTTCGTGGCGATGGCGTTGTGAGGCGAATTGATGGTATGGAGCTAGTATAGGGCTGGTTTGGGGCTTCTGCTGACTTCTGTTGCCTGCTTCCTACCTTCCTCCTCCTTGATGTTGGTGCTCCATTCTGGTGTGGTCGTGTGTGAGCTTACTATACGAGAACGAGTGTACGACGACGACGAGTGACGACGATGACGATGACGACCAACGACGACGGACGAACGCTTCTCACCAAATCATTTTTCAATCTTGTGTTGTTGTCGGTCGGTTGGGTGCTGTGATGTGCTGTTTGGTCGAATTTTCGTAGGGTACGTCAGGAAGGAGGGAGTTTTGTATGTTTGCTGCTATGCGATTGTTATTGTTGTTGTTGCTGTTATTGGATGATCGGGTGCTGCTGGTCTTCTCTACGCGTCGAGTAAAAGTCAAGAAGCCTCGAGCAGATGCAACGTGGTCGCCGCAGCAACTGGTCGGCTTTTTCGGGAATTTCTTCCTCACTCGCTTCGAGCAATATTTTTAGCTTCGCATTTCGATTTACGTATCGAACTGAGAGTATACCTAACGATTGTCGTAGTCGTAGTCGTAGTCGAAGTCGAAGTATCGTATAGTTCAATTCAGTCGTTGGGTTGTTCTTGCTCGTGAACTTTGGTGCTACAAAAGTGTTTTGTATCTTTTTCTGCGTATCCTGTATTTATAGGTAATTTGTTGTTCTCCGACTCGGTGACGGTGAGAAGAGGGTGCAGCGGCGTGCGGTGGATTCGTTCATACCTTATTCTGAATTCCGAGAGTGCGTAAAAAGTTTCGTGCCGGATTTTTGTTGTGTGTATCGTGTGTTCGAAACAGTGAGGTGAATTTTGTGTAGCAAATTATTATACTATTACAATGTTCAAGGGGTTGATTGTGGGGGTGGGGTGGTAGCTTTTGTCGTTGGTCGTTTAGGGATGGTGTGACAATATTTGTTTTGCATTTCTATTATATTGATTGTATTGATAATTGAGCTTTTACGCTTCAAGAGGTATTTTTATGCGTTCTTGTGTTTCGCAAAATGTGTGTGCTGTTTGCGATAGTAGTAATGGTGTATATGGGAGTGGTGGTGACAGGTGTGACATAGTGGGTGGTTAAGGGTTGATCATTTGAGCGAGATAGGTAGGTATAATACATACAAATGGGATTGTACCTAGGTAGTCTTTAAACCATTGGCTTTATTTAAACAGATAGGTATAGTGCTGTTGTTGTTATTGTTGCTAGAAATAAACGAGGTATTATAGAGAAATAAGAAATAGAGCCTATTTAAACGAGGTGATACGTGTGGTTAGGCATGGATGTATAAAGGTGCCCGCCGATATGATAAGACAGTGAAGGCAAGAAGGATGGATTTAAAGGGCTTAAGTTTCACAAAACAGTGTTGCGTTGAAACCTTTGGAAAATCAAATCAATAAAGGATTAGGATTCAGTTTATAACACTTGAGACTCTTTTGTTTATTTTTGTTTTGTATAGATTTATTTTTGTTGGTTTGTATATACATATGTAGGTGTGTTAATTGTGTTTGACGAAGTAGATACATATTGATTTGCTGTCCTGTCAAATTAGAAAATGTATGTAGGTAGGTATTTTGCTGGGAATAAGCAGAATAACATTATTAGTGACACTTAGCAGACTTAAATTGAAGAAAAAAAGGTTACCGTAGATTTTATTTAAAGAAGCTGAATTAAGTACAAAGAACATTAAATGGAAATTTTGTTTTTTAAAGATCGAAGAACATTACAAAAGTTTTATAATAGAATTCATGATTATAAAAACTTATTCGATTTTGTGTGTCTTTAAATTGTTTTATAAAAATAAGGACTTTTAATTCAAAATAATTCATACACAAGGCAAAATCCAAAATTAATTTTAGAGTGCGAGCTTTTTGGAGAAAAAATGTTCACCAAAAAATTATATTTTCACAAATTAAAGTTACATGAAGTTAAAAAAAATCTTTATTTATCAAAATTAAGCGAAAATAATGTTCCCAACAGGTGATCTATTTTGACCGATAAGTGGTATGCCAACTTAAATGAAAATTGAATTGGCTGAAACTGCGTACTTATTGGTCTTATAGAGAGAGAGTTATTGATTGGAGCTGAAACTTAACGCAAACTATGTCATTCTCGTATGATTAAACTATCGTATCACCAACATTAATAGCAAATTGTATACAAATTAAGTAACAGTTCTTCATATTTACTTTAGATATTTAGGTATTGGTAGTTTGTGGCAAGTTTTGCCACCCTATCAAAAGTGATAGGGAACACGAAAAAGTGGGTGGCATAATTCTGTCTGTCTGTCTGTACCTTGATCTACAGAGCCTTAACCACTGAAACGATTTTCTTCAAATTTTGAACTTACAGTTTTTTTTTAAATATCCTAGAGGGAAAATTAAATTTTTTGTTTTGGTTCCAAAGATAACGGTTATTGCTATACAACCGATAAGGAAATATTTATCTTAGTAACGGCTCTAACAATTTAAATAAAAAATCTGAGTATTTTTGTAGGTGTACTTTCTGGTAAACAAATTAATAGAAATTAATGGTATCTGCCCTTTAACTTCTTTTTTTGATTTTATTTTTTCTCATTAACAGCTCAACGGATTTCAATCAAAATTTCTATGCAACAGATCCTTTAAAATTTAAATAAAATAAAAATAAAAATATATTATTTTCATTATTTTTTTTTTTTTTGAAAATTATTTTAAAACGGGTTGATGAATTTTTTTGAAATTTGGATTATAAATGTATATTAATAAATTCTCAAAATAAGCGTACCAATATTTTTTTTAATGTTACCAGAATTTTATTTATAAAAATTTAGTTTTTTTTTTTTAAGAAAACCGCTCCAACGATTTAAAATATTCTTGTATATTTTTATATTTTGTCAAGTTTTTTTTTGAGCAGAATAATTTTTTGTTCGTTTATCGAAAAAGAGCAACATTTTTTTTAAATCTCTCTTTAAAATTTTAAGTTTGAAAAACCATGTTTGCCAAAAAACTGATCATCAAAACAACTTAGTGTGAAAATGACCTTAAGAATGAACTTCAGGCTTATGAAGAGCTACAACATACAGTCCAGTAACACAGGGATAGCCTCACTTATATTTATTATTAAAATTAACTGTTTTTGGCACCTTTTTAATGTAAACATACGGAATTGTGTATTGAGTCACAAGATGAGATAGCCTCCCTGAGATTAAGTTAAGTTTTAACTGATTTCTACAAGCTGGTGGAGTTTTTTCAACTAATTTGGTTCGTTGTCACTAAAATTAACGCTTTTCTCGTTGTAACATTAGAATAGCCTCACCGTGTTTAATGCAGTTAAAATAGTAACTCGTCGATTTATTTTTTAAAGAAAACACTTTGTTTAGGTGTTGCAGTTTAACAAATTATATTAGTGCTATTTATTGCCTCCATTATTTTAAATTACCTCAAAAATGCGAGTCTTTAAAGAATCTACACAGATTTCAATAAGGTCTGATGAAATGATTATCTAGGAAAGTTTGATGCCTACAATTGGCTCTTATTTACTTGAGTACTGCTTCTTATCTACATAAGGCTTTATTTTTTGCCAACCCAATACATTTTCAATGATCCACAAATTTAGAAAGAAGGGTGGAAAGTGGAGTTACTGTTTAGTTTTGCTTTCCAACCAAGATTAACTTACACCTGCTGTATGAATCGGACCATTGTTCCACTGAAAAACAATTGGCAGTGGTCCAAAAATATCCTTAAAGTGCCACAAAGATGTTTCCAATATGGTATTGTTGAATTTCATTGTCATTTTACAGTTTAGGAAATTTAAACTAGTTGTGCTATAAAGACAGACTGCACCAATACCATAATTTGTCTCTCTTTAGCTTTGATGGAAATGTAAAATCAACTTTTCCTTTCTTAACAAGTATCAATAGTCCAAAAGTTGAATTTGTTTTCACCTGAAAAATATTTGTTGCCAATTGCTGAGTTTGATGCTGGTACCTATCAGTATTTCTTGCAATGTAAAAAAAAAATTAAATTGTGTCCTGTGTGCGTTTTATTGGCAGGAATGGAGGGGACCTACAGTTTTTTGCCGAATCCGAGCGGCTAAATGAGCAGCACTTATTCATGACAAGTATACTCTTGGAGGAATTGTCAGTTCCTCGCAAGAGGCAGTACCTCGGATAAAACATTTCTGTTTTTAGGTGGCACGGCTGGGAATTGAAACCACACCTTCGGCATGACAGTCCTACGCACTAACCATCACACCACGAGGTACTACATTTCATGGAATGTGGTATGTTATAAATTAAATAGATGTAGATGAAGCACCCTGCTAAATGGAAGTTTTTTTTTTGTTAATTTTAAGGTCTTCAGGTGTTAAAACTTTTAATAACCTGGATTATAGTAATTCAGCTCATTTCTAACCCAGTTGTTACCTTGTTCAGAAAGTCAGCGTATTTGGTCGTTTAACCAAAGATTTTCTGTTAGGTTGGTATGATAGAATAACGGACCTGCAACCATTCGATTTAAAAATGGATCTTTTAATAAATTAATAACCAATTTTGGGTTTCAAATAAATTTTCTAAGCTTCAAAGCGATAAGAAAGTAATTTATCGTTGCAGAACTTAATTTTACTGAATTTTCCTGCTAATTTCCAAAAATAAAATTTAAAAAACTACACACCATCATGGTCTTACCACTCTCCAATATATTATTTTTGTTGGTAAAACTGGCAAAATTTCGCTTAAAATGACAGAAAAGCAAGTGAGGCTATTCTAATGTTGCAAAAAAAACGTTCATTTTAGTAACAGCAAACCAAATTAGCTTAAAAAAACTCCACAAGCTCTTAGAAATCAGTTAAAATTTAACTTAATCTCAGGAAGACTATCTCATTTTGCGACTCAATATGCAATTCCGTATGCTTCCATTAAAAAGAAGTGTGCCAAAAAAACAGTTTATATTAATAAAAATATAAGTGAGGCTATCCAATTGTTACGGACTGTATAATATTGCAAGTGTTGCCATTTTTTTTAAACTTATTTTTCCAATTTTAAGTATTTTTGTTTATAAAATTGCCTCTCCTGTTCAAGCGGAGGAAATATAACCAACCTCTTAGACATTTGTTCTTGCTTAGTTTCAACCTATATGTCCCACATTTTTTCTCATATTTTACCACAGATTTTAGCCAACTAATAGTCCAGTCAACGAAGACTCAATTTTACAAAATAAATGCAATAAATCATGCTCTCCGCGCTACCATTTTATGTGGTAGGGGTGACCCCCAGGTGCATACTAAAAGTGCCCAGCCCAGCGTCACGAGCCTTAGGCAGGAGGGGGGGTTAAAGGTCCGCTTTTTCAATTTGTTCGTGAATATTTTAAAAACTAAGTGCATTAGCCGAAATGTGTACACTACAAAATGGGAGAATATTAAATTTCCTACAAAAAAAGTTTAATTCATATTTTCGGTAGGTGCAAGGTTAAGCAAGTTACGGGGGAGAAATGTCAAGCATTTGAAAAATAATGTTATGTCTTATAAAATCAATGTTTTTGGATCAATTTACCCAGAAATAACCGGAAAAGTAAGTATATATTGATTCATGGTCATTCTAGTGATGTCATGAGAGCAAGTTGGGGTGTGAGGATGGCGTTTGTTTTTAAAATGTCTTTATTTAATTTTTTGATACAGTGTTTATTTTCATATTAGAAACACTGTTTCTTCAAAAGTAAGAAGTACACAGGATGTTTCCAAGTTATTGGCAAATACTTTACATATTTTTTTTTATTATCCTATGGAAATCTTCAAAAAACACTCGGTAAGAATCGGTACCAACTAGTGTGGGATTCTTACCGCAAACCACACTAAAATCACCGGTGAATCAGGACCAATCTATGAAAGATCGACAAATGATTTTTATTTCTAAATTTTTAAATCGCATTAGGGGAAGTTTAAAGTTATAACACTTTCCCATAGCTTTTAGACCATCAGATAATATGGCTTTTTTCTTTTAAATCTTCGAACATTGTTTCATACATTTTGGACGGTCTCTATTTCAGAGTTGGTATGACTTTGCAGTTGCTGATTGTGTGATACAGCGTGTTTTTTTTAACCACTTCTGTAACCATTTCAATTGAAAGGTGACGATGTAGATCGCTATTTCTTATATACCAAGAGGCATCAATTATTCAACGAAGGACCTTGCTTTGGAATTTTGGATGGGTTCTGCATTTGTTTTATTTGTACAACCCTAGAGTTGGATGCCATATGTCCAAACAGGTTTCAATACTTGCTTATATAACATTAGTTTGCTCTGGATAGATAGGGCAGAGTTCTTTCCTAGTAACCAGTACATTTTTCTGTACTTCAAGTTTAGTTCTTCTCTTTTTTTTGATGTGCTCTTTCCATTTAAGCTTTGCATCCAAAGTCATTCCAAGGTATTTGGCAGTATTGGAGTAAGGTACTGCTGTACTGTTTATATAAATTGGAACATTGTTTATGTTTTTGTTTGTAAAGTTTATATGCATCGATTTAGTTTCGTTTAGTTTGATGTGCCATATCTGCGTCCAATCACTAACTCTATCCACTGCATTTAATGCAATTTTTGTGTAACCTTTGTAACGGATTTATCTGGCACCAATATTGCAGTATCATCAGGAAAGGTGGCCATGATAGCGTTGATATCCACTGGAATATCCCTTGAATATAACAGATACAGGGTTTGTCCTAGGACAATTCCTTGTGGTTCACCGGCTTCAATTTTCCTTAGTTCCGAGTAATTTTGGTCGTAGGTACCGTACTCTAAAGAATCGGTTCGTAACGTAGGATTTCAGTATTTCGTAGTACTGGCTGGGAAGGTCCCAGTCTTCTTTCTTCTATTATTTTGCAAAGTCTTTTCAGTAGCAGTTTTTCAAAAACTTTTGCCATGATTGGTATAAGCGATATTGGTCTGTAAGATGTTACTTCTGTTGGTGGCTTACCTTGTTTAGGTATAACAATGACTTCTGCAATTTTCCAATGATGTGGCACATATCTTAGTTTAAGGCATACGTTTATTGTAAATTGGAGTTTCTTGAAGGCTACTAATGGCATTTTTTTCAAAACCTGAGCAGTTATGAGATCGTGCCATGGTGATTTTTTGTTAGACAACTTATGTTGACACATGCCTCTTACTTCTTTGAGCGTGGCAAAAGGTAATTCACATTCGTCATTTCTCTCAACAAACTGTAAGGGATCTGTTGCTGTGTTTGCTGGGAATGGCTTAAAAACATTCGCAAGATGTTCAGCGAAGAGATCAGCCTTTTGTTTCGGATTTTCGATCCATTTACCATCTTGAGATTTTACTGGCGGGTTTTGTGTTTGTGGTCGTCTTAGGCGCTTAGCTGCTTTTCATAAGGAGTATTCTGTAGAAGCATCTCCTGTCAGACTATTCAGGAATCTACTTTGTGAATCGTTTTAAACTCACAGATTCTTTTCTTTAGTTCATTGGTAAGACGGTTAAAAACTGCCTTATCACCTGGAAATCTCGTAACTTGACATTTTCTTAGAGGTCTTCTTTTTTCCAATATCAGCTCTTTTATTTCGACAGGATATTTTCTTTTTCTCTTGAGTTCAAAATAGTTGGAGTACTTTGGTGTACTGTGCTTTACCTTTATGAAAAGTTTAAAATTAACTCTTTTATCATATAATAAATTAAGTTGACAATATTCGAAAAATTCGTTTGAAAACTCAAAATTACCTAATTAAAAAAAAAATTAAAAATATTGTTAAGTGTTTTTTATTTCTTATTTTACGTTATAAAGCAGTGAATTGTCTTTCATTATTTAATGTTGTTATTAGCTTCAAGTTGAATGCTGAAAACCAGACGGTTCTAGCCTAGGGCTTCCACTTGTTGAGAAATTTGAAAACTATGAAAACTACTTTTTTTTAAATATTTTTTGTTTGGTAATTAGTACTTAGTGTTTCTGGAAAAAAATTGAATAACACAATTTCGTAGCAAGTGAAGTTTACTTTTATTTTGTAAATAGTTAGTAAATTCAAAGTTATTATTATTATTGAATTATATATTCGGTCACTCCACTTAAACAGAAGAATTTCTTTTCAAATTTTCTTCATATTCAATTATTATAGTTAGTAAACTTTTTCGTTTAGTGGAATATACATATGTACTAGTTACCCAACAAAAATGATTTTTATTAAGAACTAGTGTTCATAATTTTCAATCTCTCATCACTAGAATGACCATGAATCAATATGTACTTACTTTTTTTGTTATTGTTTTTTGTTTTAATCAAAAAACATTGATTATGTAAGACAATAACATTGTTTTTCAAATACTTAAAATTTTTACTCCCCGTAGCTTTCTAAATCTTGCTCTTACCTAAAATATGACCTTAACTTATGTATTTTGTAGGAAATTAAATATTGTTTCATTTTGTAGTGCACACTTTCCGCTCATACGCTTGGTTTTCAAAATATTCACGAAAAATTAGAAAAAGGGGCATTTATCCTCCCCTCCTGCCTAAAGCTCGCGGCCCTGGGCTGGGGACTTTAAGTATGTTATACCTGGGGGTCACCCCTACCTCATAAAATGATCATGATTTATTGCATTTATTTTTCCTTCGTTGACTAGACCAGCGGTTCCCAAACTTTTTAAGCTGTGGAACCCTTAACAATGCCCATATATATTTCGGAACCCTATCCTGACAATATAGCACAAAATGAAAAACAACACATTTCAAAATAAATTTTTTATTTAGTGTGAAGATTGAGTCTGTTTCATTGTTTGATTTATAATTGTTTTTAAATTAACTTCTATGAATATCCGAAAGTTGTATTCGCATATCTGCGGCAGCGTCCAGCCTTGATCTGTATTTAGTTTTTGTGTAAGTATACGCTGAAAAGCCTATTTCACACGGTACGTTGTAACAAAAGGTAGCTAATTTAATATAGTTTTCTTGGCAAGCTCAGGAAATTCATTATTAATACCAATCCAAAATTCGTTTAAAGATACAGAATCAAATACAAATTTTGATAAAGAGGAGCTCTGCACAGCTATCAGGGATTCGTATTCCTGTATACTCAGGGTCATAGGCTTGATGGTTTTCATTAGAAATGGATTTTGTACCCACTCGATGTCAGTATTTGTATATGAAAAGAAATCCAGCATTGATCTTTCGAGACTAACCAAATGGAGAGCAATAACATTGCTAATATCTGCTCATGTAAAACTGGAAAACATTCAAAATTGTTCTTTTGTACACATGAGATAGTCCAGTCATATTGTATTTTTACCATGCAAATTGTGGGGTAGTTCTGATTTGTTCGCTTTTTTATGGTTTCTGGGGTGCTGAATCTGAATCTTAGGTTTGCCAACAAAATTTCGTGACGCAAATGCGAAAAATCCAGTCAATTTGTTCTCAAAAGGGCAAATTGTGTGATTTTTCGAATTAGGTACTAAAACGAAAACCACCGATTTCTCGAAGATGAATCGAGGTATTTGAAATTCATTCGCTTTGCTTTGAAGGGTCTTCCTTGGGCTGATCCGTACAACCTTTCACCATATGAACATCGGATCCAGCTACTGCAGGTACAAACCTTATATCAAAGGCGTGTTAATAATGATTTACTATTTCTTCACCAACTTATAAATGACCAAATAGATGCTCCTGATTTGTTAGCCTGTATAGGCATAAACTACCCCGGAGGATCTCACCACCTGCGAAGATTTGAACTATTACACGTTAATTTCCATAGAACTAACTACGGTTTACATGAGCCTCTTAACCGCATGTGCAAGATTTTTAATTTAAACAGCTCCTCTGTTGATTTTAACATTAGTAAGATGGGATTAAAGAAAATATTTCGAACCAGTGCTCCACGGTCGTGATTGTTCTTATTTTTGATACCACGTGTATGACTAAGTATTTTGTATATTGTTTGATTATGTATTTTGCATGTGTTAGATTGCCTTATTTTACTAACCACTAACACATGCACTTATGATGAGCCTCTGATTGTAGGTTGCAGCTTGCTCTAAGCTCACTACAACTAAGAATCTGAAGTGTAAAAAAAAAAAAAAAAAAAAAAAAAAAAAAAAGATTCAAAAAGAATTTTGAAGTAAAATGTTCATACCTACTTCAGAAATACCATAAACATTTTTTCGAAAAAAATTACCTCTAGAAAAAAAATCCCCAAATTTGTATAAAAAAATGCATTTGTTTTAAGTTTTTAAATTTGAATATCTCAAAAACGTGACGAGATAGAGCAATTTCAAGGCCAGATTCAAACTCAGCGCACCAAAGTCCATCATAAAAGTATATCTTGGTTCATGTTACACACAAAATTCAAATTTTGTCACACAAAGTAATTTCTCAGAGCTTTCGAGTGGATTTTCGAAAACAGTAAAAATACGTCAATTTTCGACTAGTATGTGTATGCTTTCAATGATAGCTTGATGTAATTTTCGAATAATTGGTAGTTTTCGAGCCATTCGTGAAAAACTCCCAAGAAATGAATTTTTACATAATTTTTTGCGTTTTTTTCCATGTTGCATCTCGAAATTTTTTTGGCAAACCTGAGATTCGTATTCAGCACCCCCGAAAACATTTAATAAGAAAAAAATCTAAATTACCCCATAATTAGCTCGCAAAGAGCCTTTATTGAGCACAAATCGTACTGGCTGCCCACATCTTTACAAACTAATTTAAAAAATCTCGATTGGAGAGGAAGTCTCTTTACAAAATTTACTATTTTCACAGCTTCACCGAGAACTTTTTTTTTAATCAGTTGGCATTATTTTCATAACAAGTGCATAACGATGGAAAATACAATGACTGCTGGTAGTTCTAGGAGCAAAGTTTTTAATATTTGAAACAACCCCTTCAACCTTTCCCACCATTGCTGCGGCTCCACCGCTGCATATATCAAAACATTTTCCCCAATTAATGATGTGTTTACTCATGAAATAGTTTATGACATTAAAAAAAAATGTTGTTTATTTTTTTTTTCTTTTATTGTTTATGCTTCAAGAAATTTGTGGAACCCTGAAAACTCTCCCGCGGAACACACTTTGGGAAACGCTGGACTAGACTATCGAGTTTATTTGCAAATTGAAGACGAGTGGTATTAAAGAAGATGGGTAATCTGTTAATCTTTTTATACATAAAGTCCACGTGGACTGGATTTTGTCCATTGGGCGCTATTAGCCACGTTTTTGTACACTCATTAACAATATTTAGAACATTTTGTATCTAAATTGTAGCTTCTCTAATCGTTTGGCCTACTGCTTGTATTGCAGTATCATAGCAAACGTGGCTACGATATAGTGTCTTTTTACCCCCATCCACTATTTCTTTGAAATTCGAATATTTATTCCCGTGTCTTTTGTCTTACACGAAAAAGGCTGTTTTCTGCATAATCGTTAAGAATTTTATAAAGTCCTTCTGTCAGAACTTGCTTTAATTTAATTTTGAGGCCTTCGTGTCACACTTTGTCAAACGCTACCGACACATCCAAGAAGACCACCGGACAAATTTTCTTATCTTCAAAAGCTTTCTCGAAATGAGTACATCAGTAATTCCAAGTACTTGATCTATTGTTGAGAAACCTACGTAAATATTTTTAGTGTTTAAAGTTTCACTTTATTTTAATAGTTTTGTTTATAGTTTTAACTAATTTTGATTTTAATTTATTTCAGAAGTATATAGAATTTGTATTATAAAACCTTCTTATATAGAAACTATGCCTGGCCCAGGGCAAAAAAACTTCCAGCTTAATGATTAGGAATTCTTATCTTGTTGGATATAGTTTACAGTGGATTTTCGTTGAAAAATTCATGTAAGTTGAACTGAACTTAATATAAATTGCGTATGACAAAGCCCTCACTATGTCACTGATGAGTTCAAGTGAGTAAGCCGAACGAAACGCCAATTTATAGGACTAAAGGCCATAAAAAGCTATTTTTAATTTTGAGACATATTTGAGACTGTTTTTCTCTAAATTAAAATTTTTCTAACCCAAACGAAAAAATCGTATGTGAGGGAGGATTTTATTCACCCCCGTTTAGCCAGGAGGGGCAATTTTCTAAGAAATTCATTTAAAACAAGAAACAAAATATTAAAAAACAACAACACTTACTATGCCATGCTATATTTTTTTTTTAAGCCAAAAATCACTTCTTCTATTGTAATTTTAAATAAAATTGTTTGAGGGAAAAATTATTTTCCAAAATCTAAATTTTGAAATAAGAATAAAAAAGAAAATATTCAAGTTTTCTTTTCATAATTTTATGTTAGTAAGTACTCTTTTTGTTTTAAAAATTAAATATTTTTCTCCAAAATTTTGAGATCTAAAATTAATTTTTCAAAAACTGTAAACTCAAACAATTTTATTTAAAATAAAAATAAAAATAAAAATAAAAGAAGAGATTTTTGGCTTTACAAAACAGTACAGCATGGCATTGAAGGTGTTAACGTTTCTGCTTTAAGTCAATTTCATAGAAAATTGCCCCTTCTGGCTAAGCAGGGGTGAGTAAGCCCCCCACCCTCACGCTTTAGTTTTATGTCACATTTTATACGAATCACCCCATATAAATGAAATACCATGTTTCGTGACCTTCGAACCCGTATGATTGATTTAGTGGAGCCCGAATCGATGGGAAACTTTCCCAAAAACTTTGAATAAATCTCTGCTTATATTTTGTTGAACTTTTTTCTAATTTTCCTGGGGGATACCACGCAAGAAAAACTCACCTGGTACTTAACCTCAAAGGTGGTGTAAAAGAGTTAATTCTATATAGAAAAATAAAATCCGTAACTCAACCGATCGAATTATCTCGAAAAGAAAAGGTTCTTAAAATTTTTTGTCGGAAATTTTCAAAGCTACAACCTTGTCTTTGACATTTTTTCTGTAAGAGTTACTGTTCTGGGGATATTTCTTAAAAACCGTTTGGGAGGGCCTTTGACCCGCCGTAAAATTGTTAGCGGTGCTCATATCGATGGGGACTTTTCTATTACTATACAAAACTACTATTAGTACTATTAGGAGGCTATACCAAAATTCAGCTTTCTGCTATTTTTTATGAAGCAAAAGGCATAAATAAGTGAACTACAAAGACATTGAAAAGATTTCAATCAAATTTTGAAGGAAAAAGATTAGTGCTTTTAGGAATCGATACCAACTCTATTGAAAAAAAAACTACCTCTCAATTTTACATAAGCTCAAAAATGGTGAAAAACGCCTATTTTTTATTTCGAAAACCCGAGCTGATAGCCAAAAATAGATGACGGATTTGAGCTCAGACCCCAAAAGTGTGTCTAAAAACATTCTTCACTTGTCGTGTCAAAAAGTTGACTGAAACCAGAGTAACTAATTTGTTTAACTGACAAAAGAAAACTGCAGCAAAAGTATGATTTAGTGGAAACAAAAAATGTCTTTCATCTTTCCGAGGCGGTCCAATGATGCAAAGCACTTTTTAGTTTCATATTCGTATGTGTTTGAAAAAGAATTTCAAATGTTTAATAAATACAACAACACAAATGTTTAAAAACAAAAACATGCTTTGTCATGATGATACTTTTAAGAAATAATTTCTTTGTTACAAAAAAAAAAAAAAAAATATTCTAAAAAAAACATTCAAATTGTTTCCACTCACGTGGCTTCTATTTATAAAATAGGAAATTCTCAGGTTGTACTTCATGTTAATTCTTTATTTAAGCATTTGACACCTTAACCTTGATCTTGATCTGTTCATGTGCGGACAAGAAACTTGTAGGTGTAGACATTTTAGATCGTCACCCAATTTGTCTGGCGTTATGATTCACTTCACAAAAGGGTGTAAGTTATAATCACGCGGCCAAATTTAGACCACTTAATGCCCGAGCCAATATTTATTTACGGGGCCGTATACACATTATTTTATCAACTTCTTTTCATATGAATGTATCTTTTTTTTTAAATAAAATTTTGGGGAGTTCGAATTATTTTTAATGGTCGTCGTCATAGTTTAGAATTTGTTTCTTTACAAGTTCATAAGGTTTCTTTCATTTTCGAAAATTACTTTTTTAACTCGACATAATGTTTATAGAGATCGTTTGTCTTTGATCTTTCTTTAAACTTAAATTATCAACGTTCAACCAGCTTAGTTTTTTATTTGCAAAATAGTTAAAATATTTCTTGTAAAGATCAAAGTCTGAAGCTTCTTCAGGGTCATGATGCACACCATCTTAATTATCTATTTGTTTCCTGGATTTGTTGTCCCCTGAGACATGGTGCCATTAGCCACAGTGGTAAATCCGGCACTGACTTTATTGTTTCTTAGTTCCTAGATCTGTGTCTCATCAAATTGCAATGTGTGGCAAAACAGAACATCTGGGAAAAACTCGTGCACTCGATATTCAGATTCAGCGAACATTTTCATGTATAAAAACATTGTAGTTGCATGTTCGGGATGAAGCTTAGATTTCAACTGAATTCGACGGAGGCTTGATTTCTTTCTTTAGATTATTTAATTTATAATTTTGAAAACCGGAATCTCATTTCGGTTGCTTCATCTAAAAATATATCCCATCAGCCTGTCAATCATTAATTACCTCCATGAAAATAAATCTACCAAAAACATCTATCCTCGAAACATCTTCATCTTGAAGCTTGTCAAATCAATTAACCACCCAAATTGTTGCACATATATAAAAAGAAGTTCAGTGTCCTAAGACTTGACTAGATGTATATTAAATTTTGATAATTTGCAATTTTCTTGGAACTCATCATCATTCGGGCTTAACCACAAAGGAAACCTTATATCCCTCAGAATTGATTGTATAATTCGTATACTGCAGCTGGGCGGTCTATATGCTTGTCGCTTGTGTGCATTTCAAAAATTTCACAGCCAATTGAAATTTGGTCAATTTCTAAGAACCAATCCGAGAACTCCGATTCATGTCAATCAATTAGTGGCAATTTAGAAAGAGCATCAATTTAAACTGCATATCGCCACACACTGGTGCGAAACACAAAAGCGGGGACGCAGCGGGCTATATTTGATGAAAAAATTTGGTGTATTTTTTGTGTGTGTATTTCAGATTTCACACGAAGTTCTAGCGAATCGAGATTGAAATTTTGACTGTCAGGGGAATTGATATAAGTTAAGTTGTTTTTGTATTGACTTTTTCCTGTGACATCAACAGAAAAAATACAAGAAAAAAAAAAAAAAAAAAAAAAAGTAGGTAACGAACATGGTCACTATCCAGAGGATGTATGCGTCCATCTGGATTTGGCTAGTGAGTGTGATAATTATTTCGAGTGCAACATCGAATGTAGTTCCTGATTCGAATAGCCGATGCTCGGCGCGGAAGTACACATCCATTTTGAATTCAATCGATGATGTTGAGGATTTGGAAATTGACGTTCCTGTCAATATTGCTTTTGACACCATGCAGAAAAAGAGGTGAGTATTTACAAAATGGCATTTGATTATGTAAAGGAAATTAATTGAAACATTTTTTTTTTATGAAATGGATTTTTGTTTCCACAAAGGTTATCTCCGTTTTTCATCATAATTTTAAACTTTACTTTAAAGAAATAAACTTCTGTTAAATGTATTCAAATTTAAAATTGCCTTTCAAAAAAGTCTACACAAACTTTGATATGGAAAGTCAATACACTTTTGTGTTGTTTAAATTTCTAAAAATTGAACCCTTAAATACTTAAATGTGACAAAAATAATTGAGAGATATTTGGCATCAAAACTGGCGAATAGAACAAATGGTAATGCAATTTCTCTATAAGAGGTGGTCGTCATATACTTAAAAGTGGTGTGTTATACGTGTCGCTGAAAAGGTTACTGCCTATACATTCATTTTGTTATACATATTTCCATAAGTTGTGTACCATGGAGTTCAAGAGATATTTGCCCAAAAAAGGTGAATGGAACAGGAATACAATACTGTAGTGGGCGGTGGTCTATCTACTCAACAATAAAATGTCATATGTCATCAAAAAGTTTATAACGTTTATTTCTTTTTCATTATATAGCAATTAAGATTTAAATTATGGGGTTGTAGAGATATTCGGCTTCAACACAAAACACCAAAAAGAACAATAAAGAAACTGAGCATTTGGAGTTTTTTTTACTTCTCAGCATCAATGTGTCGTACACCGTTAAAAAATTTATTGCATGTACCTACTTCATATTATTAAATGGCTGTTGAGCTGTAAGAAATGAAGTTTGAGAAATATTTGGCATTAACAACGAAAAGTTATGTTACTGTTTTTTTCGGTGTGTTGAAGCTGAATATCTCTCAACCAACGCCAACGGCTAAATAACAAAACAAACTACATATCCTTTTCAACGTTGTACGACACTTTGATATGTTGTTATTAAGCCGCGTCCACATTATGTCGAATTGTGTAGATCAACATCGTTGATCAACAGTGTTGAGTAAGTGTAGACGTGTTTTTTTTTTTACACTTCAGATTCTTAGTTGTAGTGAGCTTAGAGCAAGCTGCAACCTACAATCAGAGGCTCATCATAAGTGCATGTGTTAGTGGTTAGTAAAATAAGGCAATCTAACACATGCATAATAATATACTAATACATTAACAAAATTAAACAAAAAATTAATATAAATACATAATCAAACAATATTCAAAATACTTTAGTCATACACGTGGTATCAAAAATAAGAACAATCACGACCGTGGAGCACTGGTTCGAAATATTTTCTTTAATCCCATCTTACTAATGTTAAAATCAACAGAGGAGCTGTTTAAATTAAAAATCTTGCACATGCGGTTAAGAGGCTGATGTATACCGTAGTTAGTTCTATGGAAATTAACGTGTAATAGTTCAAATCTTCGCAGGTGGTGAGATCCTCCGGGGTAGTTTATGCCTATACAGGCTAACAAATCAGGAGCATCTATTTGGTCATTTATAAGTTGGTGAAGAAATAGTAAATCATTATTAACACGCCTTTGATATAAGGTTTGTACCTGCAGTAGCTGGATCCGATGTTCATATGGTGAAAGGTTGTACGGATCAGCCCAAGGAAGACCCTTCAAAGCAAAGCGAATGAATTTATGCTATATTGATTCAATACGATTTTTATGAATTTCATAAAAGGGAGACCATATTTGCGAGGCGTACTCTAGATGAGGTCGTACATAACAATTGTATAAGGAAAGGGTAACATATGGATCACTAAATTCCTTAGCCCAACGTTTTATAAATCCAAGCATGGAGCTTGCTTTATTAACGATGTTATTAATGTGTTCAGTGAATTCTAAATTTGAGCTAAAGTTAACACCCAAGTCCTTGAAACTAAAGACTCGACAAAGTTTTTGCTGCGAAATGGAATAATCAAAAGCACTTGCCATTCACTTTCTGGAAAAAGTAATTGTTTGGCATTTAATCGGGTTAAGAGAAAGACCGTTCTTACCACACCAAATGCTGAAACTGTCAATATCAGCTTATGCAGAAGAACGTGGTCATGGTTAGCTTTTATTGACTTAAATATCTTCATATCATCAGCAAATATAAGTATATCACTAGAGCGTATACATGAAACAACATCATTTATAGCCAGGATAAATAGAAATGGGCCTAGATGACTTCCCTGGGGCACACCGGAGTGAGCAATGAATGCATTTGAAAGGCAGTGTTGATCGACAAAGCCATTCAACATTTGTTGACCCAAACGTAACCCGATTCAAATGGATAGCAATCGACAAAGTTGTTCAACAAATTTCATTTTATTAAAAACATTTGTAGAGTTTTAATCTCATGAGAATAATTTATTGGTTTTGTGCATTATTAATCACATTTTCACTAGATGAAAAATGCAATATTTGTTGTGAATAAGTATTTAATGTTAATTATATCGTTTTAACTTTATTGTTCACAAGAAAAAAATAAAAAAAATTTGGGTACCACCAGGACTCGAACCCAGAACCCTTCGGTTGTATCCTGACGCATCGATCAAAAAATTCCAAACCACACAAATGTTTGCTACTGAAGTTTTTCACGTACACACTAGCATGTTAATCGACAATGTTAAACAACAATGTTGATCGGCATAGTGTGGACCCACCTTTAGGAAGACAATATCCAAATGCTGAATTGCATTTTTGTTCTTTTCGGTGTTTTGAGTCCGAATACCTTCTGAGTCCCATGGTTAAGAGCTTAACGACTGGATAATGAAATGAAGTGCATTCAACAACCTTTTCAACGAGACGCACACACATTCGTGTTGAGTTTTGGAACAGCTCAAATATTTCTTTGCCCATTCTCACCTTTGCTTTACTTTATTTATTTATCTATTTATTTATTCAAATAATCTACAAAGTAAATTTATAAATTATTTTTTAAAGGGCATCGGGGTAGCCAGACCATTTATGATGCCGTTTATTAAGGTTTATAATACAATTTGCATGTTTTTAGATTATACATTGAATTTAAAAGCAAAGAACTTTGTAAGGAATTAATAAGAAAGTAAAAATTGAAAAAAAAAAAGGAAAATATTATATGTCTTAAAATTTTTGGTGAGCTGATGTGGAATCTCTTATATGTTGAATAGACCGCATGTCAGATGGATTCAAAATTTCGGAGAGTTTCTGCGATATGTTATCTGATGGTTCATTAATTTTTCGAGGCTGAATAAAAGCTTTTCGCAGCAGCTGATAAAATTTAGGGTATTCCACAATTAATGGAAAGTTGAAAGCGGCTTCTGCGGCCTGGTCTGCCGCGTCATTTCTTTTGATTCCGGAATGTCCGGATATCCATGCCAACATGATGTTTTTATTGTAGTGTAAAATACTTCTTATAATATCCAGAGAAGGACATTTATTTGTCTCATTTCTTAGACCCATGAGAATACCAAGATTATCTGTTAAAATCAAGGATCGGTCCGGGTATTCCTGATCAATATACCTTTGAAAATGTCTGCTAGCTCTGCAATGTAACTATCTGCCGTTTCTGGCAAAAGTGCTTGGTGTAAAACAGATGTCTGTGCATGTACATTTGGTTTAACTTCAATAATTACATATGAGCACCAATTCCCTTCTTTGTATGACCCGTCAGGATTATACCCGCGTTGATGGCGGAGATCATTTCTTCATGAAGCATTCTTAACATTTCATCTATGATGTATTCTCCTTTTTGAATGTTGCGAGTTGAGTGTTTATAGAAAGTAAATTTCTTTTCCAGGCAGATCTGTTCGCTCTCCAAGCTCAAATACTACTTTTCCTTACATGCTTGTAGAAGAAAAATTGCACACAGACCCAGAAACTATTGCTAATATATTCGCAGAGAAGTGGAAAAATACAGTGCTGACAGTACCTATCAAGCAAATGTTATTGAAAATAAAACAAACTTCAGTCTAAAAGATCTCGTATTACCATCAAACCACAGACCATGCGTGCGCTTCTTCTAGAGAATATTTCGCACACCGAATTGGAAATGACTCTTAAGATGGCCAAGGGAACCAGTCCAGGTGAGGACAAAATCACCTATAAGATGGTAAAATTAAGCGGTGGCAGCCTTAAAGACAGAATTTGCTCTCTTTACGGTTTTTTATCGACTGGGATTTATGCACATGACTGGAAAAGAGCAAAACTCAAGCCGATTCCGAAAAAATCACGCAATCATCATGACTTTGATGAATATCACCCAATTTCTCTCCTTCCTATTCTCTCCAATATTTTTGAAAAAAATATTGCTAGATTGCTAGACGATTAAGTTGGTTAATGGAAAAAAACAGCCAGTTCAGGACAGCATGCGGTTTTAGACCAAAAAGAGGAGTTTCAACACTCTTAATTCTTTTAGAGCATACATTCGCTACCAACTTATCGAAAACCAAACACAGCGTAGTCATGTCATCTGACTTGGAAAAAGCATTTGATAGAGTTATGATGGTGCCAGTTATTAAGCAGCTACATCAATGGGGTGTTCCTAATGAACTAGTTATAGTGTTAATTTCATTTATGAGTGATAGAGTTAATGTTGACGGATATAACTCCTCAACAATGAAATTTGACAACGGGACACCGTAAGGATCCCCACTTTCAGTTGTTTTATACAATGCGTACATTGACTCCCTTATTGTGAAACTTTCCCAGCCAGAACAGAAACTAGACTTTGTTGGAGTATATGCCGATAATATTTATGTGGTTGCCTCTGGGGACCCCACCCAGGTAAACGAAATTTTAGAAAAAGCTGACTTAACGATGTTCAACTGTACGAAATACACCCATTTCTCTTACCAAACAAGTTAAAATTCTGGGAGTTACATTTTGCAGAAATTTGAAACGGGACATACATGTTAAGAACTTGGTGAACCAGTAAAAACGCCGCAATAACGTTTTTAAGATGATCTGTTCAAAGCAAAAAGGACCACTTTGCTTCAAATTGCAAAAAATTTAGTCGAAGGTACACTAAAGCACAGTATAACCATCTTTATGTGGAAAAAAATCAAAAATATTAACAACATTGACGCAGCGATAAACGAATGTTTTCGAGTAGCCTCAGGTGCTTTAAGGGCTACAAATATAGAAGCTTTAAGATTGGAAGGAGACTATGAATCCTCTGAAAGTTTGGGGAAACGTAGGGCAGTTAACCTGATCAGTAAATCAGTGGTAGATTCAACTCATGCTCTTTTCGAAGCTACGGCAGAAGCTTTTTCTACGACTAAAAATAATAAGAAACATTCCATCTCAGCATTTACTAAAATGATAATTTTAATTTCTCCTCAAAACCCATTTGTATCAGATACGCTGATAGTAAAAGATACTTTAGGTTTATATAATTTTTTTTTAGGAAATGAAACAACTTTTTGTAGTGGTGCTGTTAGTGATGAAACCCACCTTTCATTTTGACCTGACTGGTTGAGCATTAGTATACAAATAGTTCATGTCCTAACTTTACTATTAATAAGTGTTGCCAAGATGGCAACACTGTCAGAAGGATAAAGAGAGGGGTTGCCACTTATCAGTTTAAATCCCGAAATGTTGTTTAAATCGAAAACCAGGGGTCTGACGATGACTCGAGAGCTGCCATTAGATTCAGCACCCTTTAAACCAAAGGACTACATTATTGATTTTCTCCCACCCCTCCCCTTGCACGAAAGGGATGGAAAAAGGCAGTTTTGGGAGAAAAAAAAATTGAAAAGCAAAAGAAAGTTAGAAAGTATTAATATTAATAAAATTTTAAGATTGGTGTCGACGCAAAATTTCATAATCTACTACATTTTATCCAAAGTTGACTGAAAACCTACTTTGGGTTTTAAAAAGTCACTTTCAGAATGCTGGAAATGCCCCCTTTTATTGTTGCAATATTTTTGACCGAATTTAAAAGATGATTACGATGATTAGGATGAAGAATATCGAATCCAATAGAAGTAATATAATAACAAACGAATTTAACTAAACAATTAAAATTGTGCAACCGACAAACGCGAAAAATATGATCGAAATGACCAAACTGTTAAACGATCAAAGTAGGATAGGAGAATAGAGACAAAACAAAATACTGCAACAACAACTGCAACTACGATGCAGTCAACCGGCTAGTCAGCTGGGGGTGGGTTCATCGAATTTTAATACGAATGAAAAAAAAAAAACAAATGATGAACAATAATTTGATTCGAATAAAAAAAGAATTGTGTTTAGAAAATATGAAATGGATAAAAAGGTAAGCACAGGGGCGTAGGTACTTACTAGGGTGGGCGCCAGGAAGCTTTTATGGTCGTTTGCCTTAACCAGGTACTGAAAATGTTTCTTCGAAGTAGGAAGAAAAACACAATGATTTGAATAACTGATGGGGAGTTTAAAAGTTTATTAAACAAAAATGTCTGGGATGCCGTGGCTTTCGCCTGGATTAAAACCCAGAATCTTTTCGATAGAAAAATAAATTCAAATTGAGATATTGTTCGAAGAACAATTTAAAAAAGAAAAATGAAACAAAGATCAAAAGAAATGCAGATAATTCAAACAAAGACAAAAGAAACCAAGACCGCAAGAACGGACCGCTATCACCGGTCCCGAAATTGAAGAACAAAGAAAACTACGTTACAAAGGGGTTGACGAGTCTCACATTTTTAAAATAACAACGAATTTAAAAAGGCCAACCGAATCACTATTTTTCAAATACTTAAAACCAAAACGAATTAACTACCAAAATTATACTACTTATCTTTTCCTTTATTATATCAAACTCCTTCCTCTTCCTTTTCCTCCAGTATTCTCTTCGCCCCGTTCTGGCGAAATCTCAATCTTAATTCCCTTCAAAACTCCTTTCGTCTAAGCAAGTTTTACCACGATTTACCACCATTCTTTCGAATCATCTTCAAAACAATTTTAACCAATAATCCTCAAACTATATTTTCCACATTTTTCAACTTTCTATCTTTTCTTTTTCTTTTCTCAAACTTTTAACAAAACCTCTATCGGATATTCAAGTCAACCAAGAAGAAGTTGTTTCTGCCTAGCCTTTGTCATCTACCGGCCTCTCTTTCACTCACACATTCTCACACTCATTCGAATGGTTTTCGTGGAACTCTGTTACGGTTCCACTCCGAGTCCGAGGTTGAGTTCCAACGAAACTATCTCTCACTCACACATTCAAAGGATTCCCCAAGTTGTTGGCGTTGTCCCAAAACTTGACGAATCCAAGGCCGGAGCAAGACATATTCACAATAATCTATATTTTGAGAAAAGAATAAAAAAAACTATAAAAAGTTGAAAACATAATTCTGAGCACTCTCTCAGCTACTCTACATTTGTAACTTTTTGAAAATTATTCCAAGAAGGTAAGTATTTTCTTTTAACAATTTTCTAAACTTTTTGAGGAAACGAAGGAGGAAGGCAAATACTCAAATCAAACTAACTATCGCGCAATCTACTAGGTGGACCTTTGTACAGACTTGGGGAATGAAGGGAATAGCGTTTAGCGTTCCGGTTCCATTCTTTTATGCGGTCGATGTTTAATATTTGATGATTAAAAGTTAAAGTTAAAATGGAATTTTTAGGAAGGGCTTGTCACCATGTTTAAAAAAAGAAAAGTTAAATGTATGTTGATGTTGCGTTGTTTAAGATCCACATTAAATGTGCAAAGTATATGTCTCCGGTTTCAAGTTCCGCTAAGCTTCCTAGCTCAAAGTAAAGATGGCGTGTGAGTCTCCAGCCCATCCGCTGGCTCATCACGAAAGAATTGAGATATACGATGAACCTAGTTTTGTCATCCTCCCCGAGCAACTCTCAAGCTCCCAGAGGACAACGGATTCAAAATTATTGTGGGTAGAAAAATGGGATTGGTTTGGGATGGAGGGGAAAACAGACAACAAGAGTTAGACTATGACCAAACAACATAGTCGGAAGAAGGTTTTAAGAACCGATCGAAGAGAGGTTTTTGTTGCGGTAAATCTTACCGTAACAATATGAAAGATTAAAAAACTAAGATATTTATCTTAATGATTTAAGGATGTTTTTTAATGTCAATCTTATAAAATCAAAATGAACTCGATGCAACCACCTTAAAAAAAGCTATAGCCATTGTCATGAATAATGACTGAATTTTTAGTGAATCAAGTTAAATATTACCAAATTCCAACAGTATTGCCATAAAACTTGGTCCACATATTTCATTTATCATAACTCATAAGAAACAAGAATCAAAAAGTCCATAAAATATTTATAATGAAAAGGTGTTTTTTTCAATGAAAAGGAAAAATTTTGAACTACCTATGTATATAGTATATAATAATAAAAAGGGTGTTATTTTTAGACGTGTTCAATCTGGGATTACTTTTTTCGTAGTTAGTGTTTTTGACAGCTGTTACTTGATTTATGCTCAGTTTGGTTTGCCATTTCATAATCAATAGACTTAAGGTAGAACTATAATAGTCGGAAGGCCACTTAAGTGGTCGTACGAAACCGAGTGAACATAAGGAATTCATATGTTGCGCCCATAATTGGGATTTGGTGCTGTTCGTCTAGTCTTCGTTAACTTTTGGGGTCCGACGCGAAGAGCGCTCACCGACCGCTGTTTCCTAAATAGACGGATGCAAAAATCAAAATGGTGAAAGCAAACTAAAAAACAAATTGGCCAATGGTGCATAGTTTTCAGTTTGTTTCTTCTGTTTGATGAATGTGAAGTACAATCTTTAAATTTTCTTTAAATAAATTTATATCGCATCGAATTTTTGTGGTCTTGCAAAGTAAATAATTAAAAGCCTATCACTCTGTACTGTGAATAAGTATCAGAAAACAATTATAGAACAAACAATTATATGTAATTATATTTACATTATTTGTTTTTTACTTTCAACCACTTAAGTGCATTATGGGTGACTTATGAAACTGACGTTTCGGAAAGCTACTTTTCGGTCGTTTTTGACACAAGCTTCCAAAAGCTTCCGCCTATTATAGTTCTACCTTTATTCCTGCAGAATGTTTGCAAATCAATATATATTTATTACCAAAATAATGGTTTGCTTCGTGCATCACGCGCTGCGTCCAATATTCGGTCGACATAATCGCCCAGCAGAGTCGGTAATTTGAGCAACCATAAATCGGTTTCGCACCACGTTTACTCGTGTGGTTAATGCGCATCCTCAGAGACACCATACAGTGTGCACCGAAAACGCTATTTTTGTAGTGGAACAGAGTATCGAAGAAGACCCGAATGAGTCCATCCACCATCGCGTCGAAAATTGGTGGTCGAGAATTCGTGGTCGAAAATTGGGACTTTCGGCTGCAATTTATCTGTAAAAAAAAAACACCCTTTATATAGAGAACTATGGTCTTGAAAGGGAGCCATCAGGGCTTTCAAACAAGCCCACAGTGGTTATATTTTTACCTGATCTTGCCAGAAAAAACATGAGATGAAATGATCATACCCCTAAGGCCCGATGCACACATGCGATCCTTTAATGCGCGGTGCCACACATAAATTAATAAATATTGAAAAAAAAAACATTTTTTTTTTAATTAAGTCATTTGCAAGCATACTTTTTAAAAATTAATTTTCAATCTCTGAATTTTGAAGAAAATACAATTGTTTTTTGTTTTTTATTATCTAATGTTACGTATGTAGTATATATAAATTAAATGCCTGTTCTAAATTTTCAATGCTTTTACAAATCTTAAGTTAAATTTAAAAATAAAAAAAATTAAAAACTAGAAAAATTACAAATACTTTTTTTTTCTTTAGTGTTTTTTTTTGTATTTATACATAAAAACCATATTTTTTATCAACAAAATACCTTATTTATAAGTGTGCTGTTCCTAAATTAAGCCTCGAGTATAGATAATCTCCCATGATAGTTCCATTATATTGACCTTTGATAATGATTCCGAAGCCTGAGGTCCATAATGTCCTAGTCAAAACAGTTTCCTTATATTTCTGAGTACACTCCTATTTTAAAGTAACCATGTTTATAGAAAAATGCGTTTGTATCACTTTAACACTGCCTTAATAAAATTTCGATGTCCTTAAACTGCAAAAAGTAATGTGTGTAGTTTGTGACAGCGCACTTAAGAGTTACAACATGGGCGTAAAAGCTCTCCTCCCCTCTCTTCTTTGAAGAAAGAAATAAAGAAATAAATATTTATTCAAATGATTTTAATCAATTACACCTTTTTGATTTCACAGAATTGAATCAAAAAATTAATTAACATACATATAAAGGTATAACACAATGATTACTACATATACACGATTTTTTAATTAACTTTTAAACTCACGCGGTATAACTTCAAAATAATCTTTATTAAAATATTTATTGTTTCTATGAAAGTTATGGAAACTGTATTTTAACTACCAGCTCTACAAAAGCAAACTTTTGGGGGGATGTGGGTATTTTTCAATTCTTTGGAGCATGACGAATAAAAAATTTAAAAACAAACCCAGACACCAAAATAATTTTTCGATTTGTTGAGTTATGTAGTTCGAGGTTTTTTAAGGCACATTTATTAAACTTGAAAACCAATAATCATTTTTAATGATTATAAAGAACTTACTTTTAATCGTTTTTTTTTTGTTTCGATTATATGAAAGCAATAAATGATAAAAAACACATTATGGGTACTATAGGATATTAACTCCATCTGAACTATAAAAACTCTGCGAAACTCCCATCTATTATATAAAACGCAATTTATGTTCGAATTTATTCTTTAGGCTCCTCAATGTTCAAACTGATTGAGTTCCTTTCCTAAGGCAATCTTTAATTTTGGCCCGAGATCTTCTCTGTAAAGTCAAAATCGGTCCAAAAACTGTATTTTGAAGTAAACACAACTTGTTTTAAAAATCAAGAAATAAAAAAAAACGTATACGCCCGAGTGACTATCGAAGTCTCTTTCATGGTAAGAAAGTCCTTACTGTTTTGATTGAAGCTATTAGAGGTATTCATGCAACTTCGTTATAAACACTAGATAAGTTTACGATTTGGTTTATCTTTTGGTTAATGAACTGCCAAATTTTTTATGAGAAATGGTTAACACAATTTGGTTAATCATATCCAAGGATTTTGCTGCGGAAAATTAACCAAATATTTGGTTGAACTTATCCAAACGTCATTGTGACTTTAAGATATTGAATTAGGCGTGTTTTGTGACTTTTTGAATTAGGTATGTTTAGAAACGTCACAATTATTCAGTGCTACGCCCCCACAAATGAAGCGACCGAGGAAGACAAAACCGCGTTCTACACTCATCTTAACTCGGTTTACAGTAGTGTTCCGAGAGCCGACATCATAGTCGTTATGGGAGACCTTAATGCCCAAGTCGGTTCAGACAATTACGGACTGGAACGCGTGATGGGAAGAAATGGCTTGGGGTCACGGAATGAAAATGGTGACTTGCTTGTCGACTTTTGTAACGCGAATCGTCTTGTGATAGGTGGGACTGTATTTAAGCATAAGACGTGCAACAAAATTACCTGGGTGCATCCAGATGGTCAAACCGAAAACCAAATTGATCATATCATGATTCAGCAGCGATGGAGGAAGTCTATGTGTGATGTCCGGAGTATAAGAAATGCCGATGTGGGAAGCGACCACCATTTGGTTCTGATGAGTCTCAAACTACGAACCGCTGCCGTACAAAAACCAGCGCAGGATGCAGCAAGGAGCACAAAATTCATTACTAATGCTTTAAATGACCCCAACATATGTCGAAACTATGTCACCACCCTTAACGACAGAGCCTCGTCATTAAATGGAATCCAGAATTCAACAATTGATGAGATGTGGGGTGAAATTAAAAGTGTTTTTATGGAGGCTGGATCCGAAACTGTACCCAAGCGAACGAGACGTAATGGATGTAGATGGCACACTTTTGGTATCAATTGAGGATCAGCTTCGTAGATGGAAGGACCATTTTTGTGCCCTGCTAAATGAGGATTCAGTTGAGCAGAGTGCTGAAGTGCCCCAACTAAACGAGATGCGCAGGTCCTATAGGGGTATTGACATCGAACCCCCGTCAGAATCGGAAATCCTTACATCAATAAATCTCCTCAAAAACAACAAGGCAGCTGGACTGGACGGAATACCAGCTGAATTCCTGAAAGCCGATCCCGTAGCAGCGGCTAGTATTTTACATCCGCTGATACAAAACATTTGGGAAAACGAAAGCTATCCCAGGGACTGGAAGGATGGTGTGATTGTTAAGTTGCCAAAGAAAGGTGACTTAAGGAATTGCAACAATTGGTGTGGTATCACCGTTTTGTCCGTTTTCCCAAAACTAATGGCAACAATCATACTCGAGCGAATAAAGGATAGAATCGAGTCTACACTCAAGAGGCATCAAGCTGGCTTCCGCAGTGGTCGATCGTGTGTCGAACATATCAACACCCTGCGTATCGTCCTCGAGCAGTCGATGGAATTTCAATCACCGCTTTACCTCATGTTCGTGGATTTTGAGAAGGCCTTTGATCGAGTTAACCGAGAATGTATATGGAGATCGTTGCTTGGTAGAGGAATTCCACCAAAAATTGTTGCCATTATTAAAGAGTCCTACAACAACGCGAGGTGTTTTGTTTTGCACAATGGGCAGCTATCCGACTCCTTCGTAGTGCAACAGGGTGTAAGACAAGGGGATGTTCTATCGCCAATTCTCTTCCTGCTGGCGATGGACGACGTATTGACGGCCAGTGTTGGTACAGCTGAGCGACAGGGCATTCAATGGAGACCGTTCGAAAGGCTCAGTCATTTAGACTATGCCGATGACATATGTCTACTGGCAAATAACATCAGTGGGCTGAACGGGATGTGCCAAGCACTGCAAGTGAAGGGAGAGTCGAGTGGTCTAAGAATTAACAGCAAAAAGACAAAAATAATGCTCACAGGCCGCTCCACACAGCAGCGTATTATTTTACAGGAGACGCCAGTTGAAGTAGTGGAACAATTTAACTACCTTGGCAGTATTGTTTCTGCAAACGGTGGTACGGATCTGGACGTTAAAAGTAGAATAAATAAAGCTCGTGCTGCCTTCGGTACTCTGTCCCCAATTTGGAAATCCAGTCAAATCTCCTTACGCATTAAGTTGAGATTCTTCGAATCCAATGTCAAATCCGTGCTGTTATATGCTTGTGAAACCTGGAAAGTCACGTCTACCATTTCGAAGAAATTGCAGGCTTTTGTGAATCGCTATCTTCGCCACATCCTAAAGATTCGCTGGCCACAAATAATATCAAATGAGGAATTGTGGCGCAGGACAAGTCAAGAGCGGCTGGACGTCGACATAAGAAAGCGTAAATGGCGTTGGATTGGTCACACACTGAGGAAACCAAACGATGAAATTGCAAAGCAGTCCTTTGAATGGAATCCTCAGGGTGCACGGCGGGTTGGAAGACCAAGAACAACATGGAAATCAACTGTCTTAGCGGAAGCAGAATCCCAGAGAAAGACGTGGCCACAGCTTAAGTACCTTGCAGCAGACCGTGAAGGATGGAGACGTTTTGTTGACGCCCTATGCCCCAGCCGGGGTTACAGGACACGATGATGATGATGTTTAGAAACATGATATAAATGATATCTCAGAGAACTAAAGTCTTACCCAAACCAATGTGAGTCCCCAATCTTTCGTTGACAACGACGAAACTACATAAACAACGTGTTGTTTTCATTTACAACAACGTGTTGAAATTAATGTTTTAGTTGTGGTCAACAAATGATTCGCTTTGGTTTGGAAGATTCTTAAAAGTCAGAAGCTGTTAGAAACAGATGTCACTACCCTCTTTGAACACTCAAAATCAGAACTAAGCCATAATTCACTCTTTCTTTTTTTTTCGTTCCTACCTCAACAAATTTCAGTTTCACTTCCGTGAAGTGTACTCGGGTGTGCTCTTTTCACTTCCGAAAGCAAAAGTTAACGAAAATGAAGAAAAGTACATTATGGGGCGTGACATATGATTTTATTTTATTTGCTGATTTTCATCCGACCACTGCCGTGAACTTGCGACTATTATAGTTCTACCATAACGCGACTATTGTTATGTATCTTAAGGTAAAACTATAATTGTCGATAGCTCACTGAATTGGTCGGTTGAGAAATGAGCGAATACATGAAAACCATACTCATCTCACGGGAGTGAAACTAACATTGGGTGCAATTGGAACGAATCTGAATTTCTCTGATTTTCAGTGCATTTCTGCGCATTTTAGTCCAAAGTTCTGTCAAAGTTCATATACAAAAAATGTGACAGAAGTTTGGACTAAAAATCACAAACATTACAAGTAAAGGATTAGGTCAAAAAAATTTTGTACATATATGAACTTTGATAGAACTTTGCACTAACATGGACTGAAAATCACAAAAATTCAAAGTAAATGAACAGAACTTATTTTGCATAAACAAATCTTTACTCGCGTCTATCCATTAGGCTATCCATAATCTAAAAAGTTTTCAGATATGTTGAGATATTTTTGCATCAGCTGACATCAGACAACAAACAAATCCGGATCGCTAAAGATATGTTTCCGAACGCGCCCAAATATTTTACGTTTAACGAACAGCTGATTTCATATCACAACATTTAACCAAATTAATAAAAAGGTCGTTCATGCAAACTTTTGCGTAAACTTATCATTTTACACAATTTGTAAACTTACGACGTTGCATGAATACCCTTATTATTTGTTACATTTTTCCCATAGACTTTATGCAAACAAAAGTTTCTTTCTCCATACTTGAAGTTGTTACACACGAAACGCACTTTTCTTAAAAACAACCTAAGGAGTTAAAACATCCGAAAGTATCTACTAATCTCCACCTTCAAAATTATTTAGAATTCTTTCATTCTATTCCTTTTTTCTTGGAGAAATTGCAAGCTCGTTTTTAGTTTTTGCCTTGCATACATTGTTCTCGAGCAATTGGTCCAGTAACATTATATAGTTTCATAGGCGGAAAACCTTGCATCAGATCCGGTAGTTCTGATATAATGTTGAGTTCTTCAAGATGATAGCTAGATAAATAATCCAAGCTTTCGAGCTTGAGCACCGCACGTAATATAGTCAAAAATTAAAGAACATCCTTTAAACATACGTCATATGCTTAACTTATATCAAGAATGATTAACTTTCATATCCCCCATCTCCGCCATCTTAAAAGTGATTTTTTTAAAACTAATGTAGGTTTTTCATTGGATTTAGATATAATGTCGATGGTGAAGTTCTGCGTCGACTCCAATCTTTAAATTTTATTGTTGTATTTATTGTGTTTCTTAGCTTTGAAAATACCCTTTCAAATCACGAATTTTTTTTTGGGGGGGGGGGGGTGAATATCAATAATGTGGTCCTATGGTTTCAAGTGTGTTGAGACCAACGAGAGTTTTCGCGTCATCGTCCGACACCTGGTTCTCAATTTATAGCTTACGGAATTTATGAGTCTTAGCCTTGAAAGTGGCAACCCTCTTCTCTTTCTTCTGGCAGTGTTACCACGATGGCAACACTTCTTTAAGACATGTTCAAAGACATCAAAATAAAGGTTTTAATAAAAAATCAGCTTTGTCGAACCGATGTTTCCAGTACGATTTTTCCAAAAATCGGGTGAAATGTTTACATGAAACGATATGAAACGATCTTTCCAGTCAGATATATATCCCTGTCTTCTTCATACTTTACTACTGTCCCTTTCATTTTGCATTCAGAGGAAGATGGCATATTAGGGCCAGCGTTGCCTATTGCATTTTTTCCTACGAAAAAAAAATTGAAATTCAAAAAAATTAAAACCACAAATAATTTCATCATCATTATTATTTCTCCTGATATCCACCCTTTTCATCATCATCGTGTCCTGTAACCCCGGCTGGGGCATAGGGCGTCAACAAAACGTCTCCATCCTTCACGGTCTGCTGCAAGGTACTTAAGCTGTGGCCACGTCTTTCTCTGGGATTCTGCTTCCGCTAAGACAGTTGATTTCCACTTTGTTCTTGGTCTTCCAACCCGCCGTGCACCCTGAGGATTCCATTCAAAGGACTGCTTTGCAATTTCATCGTATGGTTTCCTCAGTGTGTGACCAATCCAACGCCATTTACGCTTTCTTATGTCGACGTCCAGCCGCTCTTGACTTGTCCTGCGCCACAATTCCTCATTTGATATTATTTGTGGCCAGCGAATCTTTAGGATGTGGCGAAGACAGCGATTCACAAAAGCCTGCAATTTCTTCGAAATGGTAGACGTGACAAGCATATAACAGCACGGATTTGACATTGGATTCGAAGAATCTCAACTTAGTGCGTAAGGAGATTTGACTGGATTTCCAAATTGGGGACAGAGTACCGAAGGCAGCACGAGCTTTATTTATTCTACTTTTAACGTCCAGATCCGTACCACCGTTTGCAGAAACAATACTGCCAAGGTAGTTAAATTGTTCCACTACTTCAACTGGCGTCTCCTGTAAAATAATACGCTGCTGTGTGGAGCGGCCTGTGAGCATTTTTTTTTTTTTTTGCTGTTAATTCTTAGACCACTCGACTCTCCCTACACTTGCAGTGCTTGACACATCCCGTTCAGCCCACTGATGTTATTTGCCAGTAGACATATGTCATCGGCATAGTCTAAATGACTGAGCCTTTCGAACGGTCTCCATTGAATGCCCTGTCGCTCAGCTGTACCAACACTGGCCGTCAATACGTCGTCCATCGCCAGCAGGAAGAGAATTGGCGATAGAACATCCCCTTGTCTCACACCCTGTTGCACTACGAAGGAGTCGGATAGCTGCCCATTGTGCAAAACAAAACACCTTGCGTTGTTGTAGGACTCTTTAATAATGGCAACAATTTTTGGTGGAATTCCTCTACCAAGTAACGATCTCCATACACATTCTCGGTTAACTTGATCAAAGGCTTTCTCAAAATCCACGAACATTAGGTAAGGCGGTGATTGAAATTCCATCGACTGCTCGAGGACGATACGCAGGGTGTTGATATGGTCGACACACGATCGACCACTGCGGAAGCCAGCTTGATGCCTCTTAAGTGTAGACTCGATTCTATCCTTTATTCGCTCGAGAATGATGGTTGCCATTAGTTTTGGGAAAACGGACAAAACGGTGATACCACGCCAATTGTTGCAATTCTTTAAGTCACCTTTCTTTGGCAACTTAACAATCACACCATCCTTCCAATCCCTGGGATAGTTTTCGTTTTCCCAAATGTTTTGTATCAACGGATGTAAAATACTAGCCGCTGTTACGGGATCGGCTTTCAGGAAATCAGCTGGAATTCCGTCCAGTCCAGCTGCCTTGTTATTTTTGAGGAGATTTATTGATGTAAGGATTTCCGATTCTGACGGGGGTTCGATGTCAATACCCCTTTAGGACCTGCGCATCTCGTTTAGTTGGGGCACTTCAGCACTCTGCTCAACTGAATCCTCATTTAGCAGGGCACAAAAATGGTCCTTCCATCTACGAAGCTGATCCTCAATTGATACCAAAAGTGTGCCATCTACATCCATTACAGGATGATTGGTGGTGCTTTTTTTCCCGATCACATCTTTGGCTATTTGGTACAATTCCCGGATATCTCCTCTTCTGGCAGCGCTTTCCGCATTGTCTGCGAGTCCATCCAATATCACCCTCTTGTCACGTCTCACACAGCGGTAGACCATCTTATGTGCAATGCGGTACTCTCTTCGCAAGTCAGCCTTTCGTTGAACATCAGCTTCGGCATTTATTTGGATTTTCAACGATTTGCGAAGTTCGATCTTATCCCAGTTGTCTTGGGATATCCAAGAGTCTCTACGTCTCGTTCGCTTGGGTACAGTTTCGGATCCAGCCTCCATAAAAACACTTTTAATTTCACCCCACATCTCATCAATTGTTGAATTCTGGATTCCATTTAATGACGAGGCTCTGTCGTTAAGGGTGGTGACATAGTTTCGACATATGTTGGGGTCATTTAAAGCATTAGTAATGAATTTTGTGCTCCTTGCTGCATCCTGCGCTGGTTTTTGTACGGCAGCGGTTCGTAGTTTGAGACTCATCAGAACCAAATGGTGGTCGCTTCCCACATCGGCATTTCTTATACTCCGGACATCACACATAGACTTCCTCCATCGCTGCTGAATCATGATATGATCAATTTGGTTTTCGGTTTGACCATCTGGATGCACCCAGGTAATTTTGTTGCACGTCTTATGCTTAAATACAGTCCCACCTATCACAAGACGATTCGCGTTACAAAAATCGACAAGCAAGTCACCATTTTCATTCCGTGACCCCAAGCCATTTCTTCCCATCACGCGTTCCAGTCCGTAATTGTCTGAACCGACTTGGGCATTAAGGTCTCCCATAACGACTATGATGTCGGCTCTTGGAACACTACTGTAAACCGTGTTAAGATGAGTGTAGAACGCGGTTTTGTCTTCCTCGGTCGCTTCATTTGTGGGGGCGTAACACTGAATTATTGTGACGTTACGAATTTTTGAACGAAACCTTGCTGTCATTTATCTCGCAGAAATGGGCGCCCAGGAGATCAAACTACGCCTCGCTTCTTCGTTCAACATAATTCCGACACCATGCAGTCTTTGGCCACCCTCTCTTTCATCTTCCCCGGAATACAACATTCTCGTCTGTCCAGTGTCTGATCTGTATTCAGCTCTTCCTCTCCACTTAGTTTCGCTTATGCCCAGGATACTGATCTTTAGGCGAAGCATTTCACGCTCAACCTGCTCGTATCTACCATCGCTGTACAAGGATCGAACGTTCCATGCTCCGATTTTCGTACGTATGCGGTAGCCAAAAGTAACATTTGCGCTTCTTGAACGATTTCTTCTATTTGTCAACGATTCATTTACTATTATGGCGTCTTGATTGACGCTCGTACATGAAAGATGCCGCACCCCCAAATCCGGTGTGCGGTTTACTGCAACCGAAGCTGCAGAAGGATTTTCCATAAAAAGATTACCTCTTGGGGACTCATTTCCATTTGTTGTCATAGTTCATGTATTTGCATATATCCTTCCACCATGGTGTTTTCCGAGATATGATTAATAACATACATAAGCTCAGATTTGACAGGCACACCCGCCTTTTGTATGGTCAAACACATAACTGCTCGAGGCCGCCCACTATGGGAAAACAGACGCCTTTTGTAGCCGCCCAATATGGGTCACAGACGCTACCTGCTGCTGCCGTTGGCCCCTTAACAAAAAAAGCCCCTCCGCCACCAGACTATCATGCCGTTGACCGCCATCTGCAGTTCATTCGCCTTAAGGGGGCTTTTAACCATCCCGAGGACAAGTTTGTGCCCTGACCAGCATCGCTGGGTTGTCTGCTTATCCCAGCATCCATTCGGTCCCCCTGCACGTTAGCGTTACCCGCCCTCTACCACGCGGAGGTGTGCATAGGAATTTTCCTATCATTGAGCCTAGGGCCATAAGGCGTCCTAGCATCACTCTCAAGTCCTTTTAGTACCTTGCATATGAGCCGTGTAGCAAACAAATGGTCGTGAATTCTGACATTATTTTTTCAAGTGAGTAATTTGCTTGGTCTTCTGATGACTTGATTTTTCATAAAATAAACCAGTAAATGGGTGCTAAAAACGTTTAAATTTGAGTGAATTTTGTCATTATCTGCTTTGTGAAATGCGTCCTGACGCTGGGGATTGCGAATAATTAACGTTTGACGGTTCTCAGAAAATAGCTTATTGGTCGTGTAGAAAATATAAAATTCATAATTTTACAATTTAAACAAACTTATGGCCATGTTTTCTTTGTAAAATTGTTGAAAGAATCGTTTATTTAGTTTGTCGAAAAATTTAAGCCAGAATTAGTTGATATTTGCGTTTGGAGTTGCCTAAACAAATTTATTCGAAGTCACAGATCTTTGTTAATGTTTTAAGTATGTATTTTCAATTAATTATCTGTTATTATTAATTTCTTTTACAAATACAAATTTGAAAATGCATATCTACTTCGAAAAAAAAATAAATCTACCCACTGCATTTTGTTTTTGAATCAGCTTCAGAAAATTTTTCGATTAGTGGCAACGCTGGTCAACACTGAACACACAAGAATCTGGAGAAAGTATGAAAGAGAACGCAAACATACTGGAAAAATCGTGTGAGCTTGCCACGAACGGACGATATGGTCCTTACCTCTCACTTTTTACTCCCTTCACTCATGAACAAAAGATCGTCTGTGGAAAAATCGGGTGGTGTAAATGCCGACATTGTCGGATTATTTTTCCAGTTTTAATAAGTAAATAATGAACCATACGAAAACAGTGTGCACGGACCTTTAAAGCACGATTTGAGCATGCTGCGCCACAGTAATTCTTAGTAATTTTTAGCTTTAGTACGCTTATATTATATATTTTCGAATAATCTTATGCTACATTTCCACCTGACGCTAATCTGAGATTTAATAAGATTTAGGTACCTCAAATCTCCTTCAAATCTCGGAGATTTACCATACAAATTTATTTCGTAAATCTTGAAGATTAGAAATTAATCTTGTTAAATCTTCCTAGGACAAATAGATTTACAAATCGAACTAACCTTTTCTTAAATGGTGCTAAACGATTCATTCGAGACTCGCATTTAGTTCTTCATTGTTTCACACGAATCAAACATTCTGTCTCATTCGCACTTCATAAGAAAAATTGGAACGCCATTTGCATTTTAGAAGGTGCTGTCAAATTTAATCTTTTTGTGCGGTGGAAACACACAAACAGATTTATTAAATCTAATCTGAGATAAACCTTTGGTGGAAACGCATTAACTAGAAACTTTTATCTCGCATGTGTCAGTTTCTCTCTTATTTGAAGGCTTTTCGGGCTTGAGTTGCAGGCCTACTAGAATGTCGCTTACCAATTTGAAATTAATTTAAAATAATGTAGAAATATAAGAAGCAAAGTTATACAACCAAATAAAGAAATAAAAGAAAAAAAACTGTGTGACTGTGAGACTATGGAAAATGATATTCAATTTTTGATTCAAAAAAGCTTTTGATTGCTTTTAGTCAAAACAAATTGGTGTTTCGTCCAGGCGATCTCACTTGGACTCAGCAGCCATTGTCATTCTCAAGTTAATTTCTTCAACGGTGCAGGAAAATAGTTCCGCGGCCATCCGCATTACACATTAAATGTTTAAATACAAAGGTTATGGCACATACACAAATTTCTTGAAACTTGCAATGAAATTTGCATTCGTGATTCTTAGCTATTGGCAGTTATGTATCGTGCGTCGGTCCAAAGGTAAAACTCACTTAGTGCATACATTTTTTTTTTTCAAAAAATGAGAATGAAATGCATTTTTTTAATCCAAAAAGTCTCATTTTGCACGGTTTTCATAAAGACATTGAAAGGTATGCCCGGGAACTTTATTACAAAATTTACAGAACATGACTTCGACGGTATAACATTAAGACTTCAAAATAAAGCACTGTTTATCGCTGTCCAATTTTTTTTTTTAATTTTATGGTTGTTGCTCTATTGAGGATAGCAGTATACACTATACAATGTTTCCTTTAAACTTGACTTAATAATTTTTTATCCTATTACAAAATGCAAGCCATCAATTAGCTCCCTTATTCATTCAAAAATTGGATAGCTAGTCTGCTAATTTATGTGGAAATATTAATCAGCCGTTATCGTGGTCATCAGTATCTACTGCTTGATTTTTAAGATTTTTTTCTATTAAAAAAAAAGAAGACATTTTTGGAGAATGAATTGAACAATTAATCTTCATTAGTTTAATTACATAATTTTTTTCTTGACAGTCGATGATAAAAATTAGGAATATAAATTTGAAAAAAAAAACACAAATCCCTATGATCCCGCGTAAGTGGCTTCTTTATGTATAGCAATTGAATATAACTTCCTACTTTCATTGTTCCTATCTCGAATGATTTATATAAATATCCTTTCAAATCCACCTTGCGGTTGTGACATGACTCTGTAAAATATTGCAAAACTTTTTTTTCCAATGTTCTAGTTCGCAAACGAGAAAAACCAGCACTAACTATATTTTCTTTTCTGGACACTTTCCTTGTGTTTTCCCCAACATCTATGTTTTCCCTTACTTCCACCATCTATTGTTCGACATCCACAAATTGGATTCGTCACTTAGGCTTCTTTCATAACAAATTTGATGCCATCAATTTAGCCCAGAAATAAAACTCCCTCTTTCAATTTTTTTGACCAAGGCAAAAAAGCAAGATGTAAACTTTCGAAAAGACCCAACGAAGACGAACACAAAAAACAAGAAACAAACAAAAAAAAACACAAACTGAAAACTTTTCCAATTGGCCCTGCTCTGCCTGTCGACCAATTTGTCATTTCGACTACACAATTCGTGCCCGACACCAACTTTTCTCTACCCAACTATGTGTATGGCCATCAGACTAGCCCCTCAATGTGTGCCGTCCTTAATTCCACGCGGACGAACGGACTGACCCGACCAACCGACCGAGTGAGCAGGGTTAAAAACTAAAAGAAGACTCAATCGCAATACCTTTCAATAAATCCCACTAAACACCCCAAAAGTATTTGCCCGAGGCGTTAGGATTTATAATGTTTGATGCCTTTGTGGCCTCTGATCTGAAAGTTCCTTCCGTATAGTTTGTCTCTTTTTACTTTTTTGGTTTAAGTGTTCTTACTCTCTTGCATCACTTCTACGTCATCTATTGTGTGGTTTTGTTTGTTGTTCGGCTTCGGTTCTTAATAAATTTTTGCAAATGACAGGCAAAAAATGAAAAAAAAAAAATACCTATACATCCATGGCCTCTCGGTGAAAAGTTTTAGCTGTTCCACTACTTCCTCGTCTTCATTTTCGACAGGGACAAAAATATCCTTTGGGGAAATGTCGAAAAAAAAAATATGAGAAGGATCAAGAAAATTGGAAAAAAGATACTTTTCTCATTATGAAAAATCTTGGCACGGAATTTTCCGGTATTTTCATCTCTTTAAGTATCCTAGACGTGGGCTATCGATGTGCTGAATCCTATTCGAAGGATAACAATTTCTATAGCCACTTATGGAGTGGTAAAGTGTGGCAAAAAAGTTTGAAAAAAAAACATTGTTTAGAGGAAGGTATTCGTACGGTAAGTTCTGTAGCTTTAATTCTACTAATGCGGATGGTGTTTTCACTTTTTAAAAAGTACTGAATTATATAACATGACATGGCTGGATTAATAACAACGTAAAATTTATTAAGTGAGTAAAGATGTTGAATTACTAGATTTTGAGGCATAACTTGCCATATAGTACCTACATACATATTAGTCTAGTCAAAATAGACATACAAATTTGCAAACCTAGCCAAAATTCCGATAAGGCTAAAAATTGATATAGACCTTCCTTTTGGCATAACAAATCAACTACCAAAAGTCCTCGTCAATTCCACTCAAGCATAAAAAGTTATTCGAGGTCAAGTGTCGAAAAAGTTGGTATTTGGTCTATAACTTTTAAACGGTTACTGATATCGAAAAACAATATAAACAAGCTTTGTAGACATGCAATTCTCTACAAAAAAGATCATGACACTTTTTTTCGAAAACCATTTTTTTAGAATATGACTATTTCAAAAAACGTAAATTGACAAAAATATTGGTTTTTCGAGAGTAATTCTTTAACGGTTAATGTTATCGGAAAGTGTTTCAAGAAATATTTGTAGACCTTAAATAATTATATAAATATTAAAATGTTTGGCCTAATATTTACCGTTTAAAAGATATAATTATTTTAAGAATTTGGTCAAGAGTAAAAAATAAAGGGTTTCTGTTTTTAACGCGTAAATGACGAAGGTGTTCAAAATAAATGTATACTCAGTTTGTAAACGGTATAATTTTGTACTTAAAAAGTTTGACAGTTTTCCCGTACGAGGGGTCTGTTACAAGATATTGCGATTTCAAAATGGCCAAGTATCGAGAATATCGAACTTTCACTTTCACGTACAACTCTTAAACAATTAATGTTATCGAAAAGAACTTAATCCAAAGTATGTAGATTGTGCGATACACTTTTAGTTAATTTAGACCAATCCAAATAGTAAAACAAATTAAAGGAGTAAGATTTGCTGTTTTCAATATTTTTGTGTTTTTTTCGTTTTTTACTTGGTACTATAATATACTATAAGGCAAGTTTTGGATTCGTGAAACAAAAAAATTGAGATAACAATAAAACATGTCATAACGATGATAGAGAACACCAACAAAGTGGGTGATGGCACAATTCTATCTGTTCGTCTGTCTGTCTGCCTGTCTGTCTGTCTGTTTGTACATCTATAGTCCAAACCACCCGATCGATTTTCCTCAAACTTGGTACATAGTAGTTTTTCATTTTTCTTAGAACCAAAAATAACGGTACCTGCCATACAATTTATTTTTGCAATTTTACACTATCGTATCCTTATCAAAAACGGCTCCATAACTTTTCTTAAAAAAATTCAAAAAATTAATTTTAGTAAAGGCTTCTTTTTAGTGGGAAATCATTTTTCAAAAAGTGGTTATTAATGGTGCCTCCCAAAGAACCATGTTTTTAATTTTCGATTTTCTTCAAAACGGTATTACTGATTTATATACATTTTTTTACACAGAAGCTTTCAAAAAATATAAATAGATTTGTGAACCAAAATTTTGAAAAAATATTTTTTGGATTTTAAAAAAATATTTCAATTTTTCTTTTGAAAATCAAATTTTTCGAAAACAATACAATCGATTTTTTTGAAACTGGGTACTTAAGAGTGTTTTTTTGTACTCTTGAAATTATTTTTCGAAAAAAATTTACATTTATGAAAAAATAACGGTACCTTCCATACAAAAGTTAAAAAACCGCAAAGGGAAATATTTTTTTTCTCAAAAACGACTCCTACGATTTTGATTAATCTTTTTCCATATACTAAAATTAGTACGATCTACTACCAACAATTATAAAATTTTACACTTAGCAACTATTAAGAGTGTTCCGGACTGAAATGGTGACTTCATGAAAAAGATTGTGGAGCGTGTACTTGTCTGATCAAAACAATTAAGGTGTTTTTGGACAGATAAACTTATTTTCTAGGACATCATTGGAAAAAAAATTTAATTTTGCGCTCTTGTTTTGGGTAAAAGCCCCTAAGAAAACGAGAAAATGTTAAAAATGGCTCTTCTTCAAAGCAAATGTAGCTTACACTGTAGCATTTTTTGCAAAACAATGTTTATAATCATAAAATTCCATATTTTTATTATGCCACTATTGGAGAAAATTTTTAATTTTGTACCTACTAGAAATTTGAGTAATACAAAATAAAAATGCTTGTAGATTTTTAAAAAAACGCATTTTTGACAGTCAATTTTGTATACCTAACCATATTTTTTTGAAATTTTTTTTTGCAGTGGATATAAATTAAATCAAAGGGCACGGTAGTGCCCAGCCAAGTTCGCGGCACTACACCCTTTTTACAGGAACAAACTCAGGCGATTTTCAACCCCCCTCTAACTTCAGTAACAATAAAGTCACAAACTTCAAATTCGGAGTATTTGCTGAACTGATCAAACACAGGTGGCTCACCAAATTTCAACTCTTTAGCATTAGTAGTTCCCACGATATAGGACTTCAAAAATCGCAAAAACCGTAACTGACTGACTCACTGACTCACTGACAGATCATCAAAATTATGGAGCACTTCCCGACATCGTAGAAACTTGAAATTTCGCACAACGCTAGGCCTTGTGGTACATACAAAGGAAAGAATCGAAAATCTGCAATTTTCTATTCAGGGGGCGTGGCATCCACCCACTTTCTTAAATATTCTATAAATTATATGGAGCCTTTCCGATTGTTGTAGAACGATGAAAATTGGTAAGTCGGTAGGGTCTGAGGTACTTAGAAAGAAAAAAATTGAATAATTGGAATTTTCCATACAGTGGGCGTGGCATCCACCCACATTCTTACAAATTCTTATAAATTATATGGAGCACTTTCGATTGTTGTAGAACGATGCAAATTGGTAGTTCGGTAGGGCTTAAGGTACTTAGAAAGAAAAAAAAATGAAAAATTGGAATTTAGCATTCAGGGGGCGTGGTATCCCCCCACATTCTTAAAAATTCTTATAAATTATATGGAGCACTTCCGATTGTTGTAGAACGATGAAAATTGGTAGGCCGGTAGGCCTTGAAGTACTTAGAAGAAAAAAATCGAAAAATTGGAAGTTTCAGTTCGGGGGGCGTGGCATCGACCCACATTCTTAAAAATTCTTATAAACTATATGAAGCACTTCCGATTGTTGTAGAACGATGAAAATTGGAAGGTAGGTAGTGCTTAAAGTACTTAGAAAGAAAAAATTGAAAAATTGGAATTTTGCATTCAGGGGGCGCGGCATCCACCCACATTCTTAAAAATTCTTATAAATTATATGGAGCACTTCCGATTGTTGTAGAACGATGAAAATTGGTAGGTTGGTAGGACTTGAAGTACTTAGAAAGGAAACAAATCGAAAATTTGGAATTGTCCATTCAGGGGGCGTGCCATCCACGCACTTTATCTGAATTGCTATTATTTGTATGGAGCACTTTCGGTTGTCGTAGAATTATGAAACTTTGTAGAGCGGTAGGGCTTGACTTTCACCTGGCAATATAAATCTTTGCAAAAAGGAGTGAAATCACAACAAAAACATAAATGTTAAAAAAGGAGCCAAGTTGTTATGTGTACAAGAAACCTATGCGTATAAAATCAGCCAAAAAAAGTAATGAGATCTAAAATATATGCCAAGTTTTAAATTCATGAAGTTTAATATCAAATATCTTAAGTAGAGTAAATATCGAAACAATTCCAAATCATGACAGAAATTTGGTAATTAATGATTACTGATTAAAATTTGGTGGATTTACTTGGCAAGTTTTCTGTTAAATACTTACTTAATCACAAATTTAAAATGTATGAAAACTTGACCATTGAACCCACCAAATTTTAATCAGTAATCATTAATTACCAAATTTCTGTCATGATTTGAAATTGTTTCGATATTACTCTACTTATAGTACAGGTAAAATAGTAAGAAAAGTCTTTCGAATAAAAAAAAAATTAGTACCATCATGAAACTTGGTGAAAACGTTTCATGTACTATGAGAATGAAAAATCAAAAGAGTCTATAAAAATATTTCACATGGAAGGGTGTGTTTTTTGAGGGGGAGAGGGGGAAAGTTGTGATGTATCAAACAGAAAAATTAACTTTGGTGCAACCTAAGCATACGACACATGTTTTTAAGGTAGTTTTAAATGTTGAATCAAATAACACCAAAATCAAGTCGATATGGCCTCCTTGAAAAAAGATATTGTCATTTTTAGGTTACGATGACTATATTTCAGTTTAAAAGTAAATTAATACCGGAAACCAGTTGAAAATAATGGCCCGTCGATGAAACTTGGCATCAATAGTTCATTTGTCATGAAAATCAATAATAAGAAGAGTTTATAAAAATATCTGTTGTTAAAGGGTGTTTTCTTGGGGAGTTGGGGTAGTGGTGGGATTATTACCATAAAACCTGCGACAAAAATGGTACCCCCCTGAGATTTTGTTTAAATGTGCTATGGACTAACAGATTGAAGAATCAAAAGAGTCTATAGAAATATTTCGCTGGGAAGGGTGTGATTTTTGATAAAAGGGGGAAGTGTGTGGTTATTTTTCAAAAAACTGGAAAAGGATGGTAACCCTCAAAAAACTTGGTAAAAGTGTTTCATTTACTACGAGAATGAAGAATTTACGGAGTTTACAAAAATATCAAAGAAGAAAGGGTGTTATTGGGGCCTTGGGTAAAGCGTGTTATCTTCTTTTCGAAACAATTTTAGTTTTTAGAAAAAGTTTTATACATTCCTTCACCCATAAAAAACATCCTTCTACCATATAGATATTTTTATAGACTCTTTTGATTCTTCATTCTGGTAGTTCATAGCACATTTTTATAAAGCTTCATAGTGGTACCATTTTGGTAACAGGTTTTATGGTAATAATCCCACCACTTCCCCAACCGTCACTCCAACCCTCAAAAAAACACCCTTTAACCACAGATATTTTTATAGACTCTTCTCATTATTGATTTTCATGACAAATGAACCATTGATGCCAAGTTTCATCGACGGACCATTATTTTCAACTGGTTTCCGGTAATATTTAACTTTTAAACTGAAAATATAGTCATCGTAACCTAAAAATGACAATAACTTTTTTCAAGAAGGCCATATGGACTTGATTTTGGTGTCATTTGATTCAGCATTTAAAACTACCTTAAAAACATGTGTCGTATGCTTAGGTTGCACCAAAGTTAATTTTTCTGTTTGATACACCACAACTTCCCCCCTCTCCCCCTCAAAAAACACCCTTCCGCCTTCCATGTGAAATATTTTTATAGACTCTTTTGATTTTTCATTCTCATAGTACATGAAACGTTTTCACCAAGTTTCATGAAGGTACCAATTTGTTTGTTTTATTTATCCTATTTTACCTGTACTATTAAGATATTTGCTATTAAACTTCATGAAATTAAAACTTGGCATATATTTTAGATCTCATTACTTTTTTTGGCTGACTTTTTACGCATAGGTTTCTTGTACACATAAGAACTTGGCTCCTTTTTTAACGTTTATGTTTTTGTTGTGATTTATTTTTCACAATTTTCATTAATTATATAATCATAATTGTATCATCTGATATTGAAATTTTTAATTCTTAAAAGCCACTTTTTGACAGAAAATTTATGTAAATTTGGAAGTTAAGATCCGTTACATTTACAAAATACTTTTTTTAGTACCATAAAACGCCTACTAGTGACCAATTAGTAAAAATAAAAAGTTTTATATATCAAGGTATCTGATGAAAATGAAAAAAACCGGTCTTATATACGCAAAAAAAAAGTTAGCCAATAACTGGTTTTGTTCAGTCAGTTGTAAAATTGTCAAATTCAGCTTAGTTTTCGAGGTATACCAAAAATACTGAAAAGTGGCCAGTGTGACCATTCTCTCAGAAACGCATGGGTGAATTTAGTAGCATTTTCAGTTTTAAGCATGCTTATGGGCCAAACAAACATATTCAATAATAAAACCCTTGCACGTAATTGTTCCTTTTTAAAAGGTCTATTGAATAGGCTATAAGTTTTAAACTTTTTTTTTATCTTTCACCGGAAGTTAAAAAAAAACTACTTTTTTGTGGTCTTTTAGTAAATCTTCGGCTAGGAACAACATTAAATAATGAAAGACAATTTACTACTTTTTAATAAAAAATAAAAATTTAGTACATTTTTTCAAACAATTTTTTAAGTTTTAAAAAAATTCTTAACTTGATTGGCTAATCCGTTTAAAGATTTTGAAAAAGCTATAGACAGCACTTGCATTGTAAGTATTTCCATTGATTTCAAACATTTATCTAGTTTGAGTGAATGTCTTTGGAATTTATGCGTCCCGTATAAAAGGGAAAATATACTTACAGAGGGTGTTTTTTAGAAGTTGGTATATATAACTTTAAGTTGGCAACATTATTTTAACTGGCGGCCATTTTCTCAGCTGTCAAGTGATTTATTTTTAGTTTGGTTTGGCATTTCAACAGTGTTCCCAGATTGGTGGTTGTTCCAACCAATGGGTGGAAAAAATCCCTTTGGTGGGGAAAATGGTGGGAAAGTAAAAGTATCCATAGTTGGATTATATGGTGGGAAAATATTTCAATGGTATCTTTTTTGGTGGGTAAAGCCACAATTCACTATGCCTGCCTTCGATTTGTATCACCTATAATGATTTGGCACAAAAATCATTCCTGACCTTGAAAAAACAGAAACTTTAAGAAATAATTTTTTTTTCTGAATACCACACAAATGAGGTACCCAAAATCGCTGGCCTTGAAAAATTTTTAAAATAATTAAAAATTCATAAAAATCAATGGCTGGACCTGAAACTAGCTGACCTTTTATGAGCAATGAGCACACATACGTTCGTTTTAAATGATCCAATTTATTGATGTGCCAATTTTTTTTATGGGACTATGGGTGACCAATTATTGAAAATAGTTGACCTTATCAAGATCTAGTGTTCTTTCGGATCAGTATATATTTTTTGCGAATATTTCACAAATGAAGTGGCAAAAATCGTGAATGATCTTAAGAAACTTTAAGTCTTGATTACAAGTTTTCTAGGGCAGACCAATTTCTAGGACAAGTTGACTTTCTTCAACAATTACTGACCAAATAGATGACATACTTTTTTTGCGAGTATAAAGTGCCAAGAGTGAAGAGCCAACTTTCTTCTTTTCTTATATCTAGGAAATATTTTTGTAACAGAAAAGGTTATGGTGATTTTTTTTTTCCTTCCAGTACAAAAATGGTGGGATTTTTTGAAATTTGGTGGGATTCTAGAAATCTCATCTGGCATCACTGCATTTCAACATGAATAGACTGACACCTGAACAACACTTCCAAATTGTGTAAATTTATTTTGAAAATCATGGTTCTGTTCGAAATTTTCATAAGCGAATTTTGTTTAGCGATGAAGCTCACTTTTGGTTAAATGGATACGTCAGTAAACAAAACTGCCGTAATTGGAGTGATGATAATCCTCAAGTGTATGTTGAGAAACCGTTACATCCACAAAACTGTTGACTGTTTGGTGCGCTTTATGGGTTGTTGGAATAATTGGTTCGTTCTTCTTTAAAAACGATGCTGGCCAGAACGTTGCAGTTAATGGTGACCGTTATAAGGCCATGATTACTGACTTTGTCGTTCATCAATTGAACAACCATGATGTGTAGGAGCTGTGGTTTCAACAAGACGGTGCAACATGTCACACACAGCTGGTGTCACAATTGATTTATTGAAGGAACCGTTTGCTAACCACATAGTTTCACGTAACGCACCCGTGAATTGGCCTGGGATTTAACGCCCTATTTTCTGTGGGGATATGTGAAGTCGCTAGTCTACGCCGGCCGCTAAGCCCGAAACGACTGACCACATGGAAGACAACATTAGCCGCGTTATTGCCGATATACTGCCAGAAATGTTGGAAAAAGTCATCGAAAATTGGACCTCCAGGTTAGACTACGTCCAAGCCAACCGTGGCGGTAATATGCCAGAAATCATATTTAAATTATAATGCCTGAAGATTATCTTTCGAATAAAGTAAATTTTATGTCAATTTAAAAATTTTTGTTTAAGGTGGAGTGCCAGTCAGTGTTTGAACCACCAAAAAAATTTCATTTAAAAAAAAAGGTAGACTAAACAATTTGTCGGTCAATCTAAGCTGAATTTTCGTCTGACTCGAACTTTTACATCATAATTTTGTGCTCCCCTCAAATTTCCATAGTATGTTTACTTATCCTTAACTCGAACTAATTTTGACATCCCGTGAAAATTGGGCGTATATTTCGATTCCAATGGCACCAAATCAATTTTTTCCAGAGCTGTAGAATAAATTCAAAAAATTTAGATTTTTTAAAGGTTTTTTAGTTAATCGACATAGTAGCCATTAGCCACCTTTCAATGGAACTTGGAATGGAACGGAAAAAGTATATTTCAATTCAAATGTCAACCAATTGACCTGAAATCACTTTTTTCATACAATCATATTCAATCAAGAACTAAGATGGTATTCTTTTTTTCCACCTAAAACTGTAAAAGGAGTTGTTTTAGCTAATTTATATATCGTATATTTCATGCTGACCTGTGATTACGTGCATTGGGAAGCGAAAAGAATTCGAGTTTTTTTGGCATCGATTGAACGACTAAAAGGTCGTGAAAACTATGCAACATGGAAATTTGCCATGCAAACATACTTTGAGTATAGCAGCAACTGGAACGCAGTTCTTGGGACGGAAACGGATGCAAATAAAATAGCAAAAGCAAGAGCATCGATTATTTTAAGCATTGATGCAAAGGAAGAATGGACAAAATTGGAATCAACTTTTGAAGACAAAGGTCGTGCACGCCGAATCACATTGGTAAAACAATTAACAGGTACCAAACTAGAAAACTGCAACTCAATGGATACATACGTTTCTACAATCATGACGGCGGCACAACGTTTGAATGCAATTGGATTCAAAGTCGACGATGAATGGTTGGCAATTTTTTTGATGTGCGGTTTATCAGATCAGTTTCAACCAATGGTAATGGCATTGGACAATACTGATACAAAGCTATCAAGCGATGCCATCAAAACTAAATTATTACAAGAAGTTCCAACAGTGAGTGGCGAAGGTGCTTTTCTCAGCAGAAACAGCGAAAATAAGAAAGGTTTCCAAAAGAAAAAGGGAATACGTTGCTATAGCTGTAACAAAATTGGCCACAAATCTCCTGATTGCCCAATGAAGAAGCCAAAAAAGGTTGATGACAAAAATAAATCTGGGGCATCTTTCAGTGCTGCATTTTTGACTGGAAATTTTAAGCAAGGTGATTGGTATATAGATTCCGGCGCAACGCAACATCTTACCATGAACCAAAGTTGGATTTTCAACAAAAAGAAACCATCAATAGTTGATATTACTGCTGCCAATAATACCAAAATGAAGGTTGCGACATGTGGTTCAGTGGAGCTAGTAGCTGATGTTAACGGACAGTCAAATAAAATCGAAGTAAAGAACGTCTTGTGCATTCCGGAATTAACAGCGAGTCTGTTGTCTGTAAGTCAAATGACAAAACGTGGACATATTGTCGAATTCCTTACAGATCGATGTGAAATCCGGAACCAACAGAACAAAGTATTGGCAACAGCTTCAATGATCGATGGCTTATACATGCTCAATGATTTGAATCAATGTGGTTATATCGCAATAGCATCAGCCGAAACTTCTGAGACTTGGCATCGGCGATTGGGCCATTTAAATTATCAAGACTTGAAGAGAATGAAAAATGGCGTTGTTGACGGTATGTCATTTCTTGAAGACAGTGATGAACATATTTGCGTTACTTGTTTTAAAGGTAAACAGTCAAGATTACCGTTCAATAAAAATGGCTCAAGAGCACTGGACATTTTGGAAGTTATACATGCTGACTTTGCAGGACCGATGGAGAATATCTCAATTAGTGGAGCTCGCTATGTATTTGTTCTGGTTGATGATTTTAGCAGAAAAACGTTTACCTATTTTTTGAAATCAAAGGACGAAACATTTATGAAATTTGTCGAATTTAAATGTTTAGTTGAGAAACAAACTGGGAAGCAAATCAAGAAATTCAGATCAGATAATGGAACGGAATTTTCTAATCAAATGTTCGAAAAGTTATTCAAGGCATGTGGTATTGAGCGACAAACGTCCACACCTTACACACCACAGCAAAATGGGCTTGCTGAGCGAACAATTCGAACATTAACCGAGCGTGCAAGGTGCATGTTACAAGATGCGGATCTTCCAAAAAAGTTTTGGGCAGAAGCGATCTCAACGGCGGCGTATTTAAAAAATCGTTCTGTATCTCGTGTTTTAAATGACAAAACTCTTATTGAAATTTGGACTGGATCAAAACCAAATTTGAGTCATTTGCGAATTTTTGGTTCCCATGCAATGGTACACATTCCTGATGTGAAACGAAAAAAATTTGACGCAAAGTCAGAGGAGCTGATCTTCATTGGATACTGCCAGGATATCGCTGCTATGATCAAAAAACTAACCGTGTTTTAATTAGTCGAGATGTCATCTTTTTGGAAAAAGGTTAATTACCTGATTTTACTAATGAAAAATATGTTTTATATGACAGTTATGATGCTGATGAACAAAATTCAGACATTGCGGATATTAACGATGAAGAAAATGCTCAAGTGACGCAAGTTAATTCGAAAAGTGATACTTTGATTGATCCATCTGGAAGTAGATCTAAAAGCGTTCAGGTTACTGATGCTGCAATGGATGATACTCAACCAGACATTGATGAAGAAGTCGAATCACCAACAATACGAAGGTCATCCAGAGAACATAAAAAGAAACAATTTCCTGGGTTTAAATCTTATTTGGCGTGTGGCAATATTGAAGAACCATCAACAGTAGAAGAAGCTATGAATAGTTCAAACAGTGAGGAATGGAAGCGTGCAATGAGCGAGGAATATCAATCGTTATTGGACAATCGGACCTGGGAGCTAGTTGATTTGCCTAAGGACAGAAAAACCATAAATTCGAAATGGGTTTTTAAAGTAAAAACTGATTCGAATGGCGCAGTGGTGCGTTACAAAGCAAGACTAGTTGCAAAAGGGTGCAGTCAACGACCTGGAATAGATTATGAAGAGACATTTTCGCCAGTGGTTAGATATTCATCGATAAGGCTTCTCATTGCCCTTGCTTCAAAATTTAAACTTGAGATTGATCAAATGGATGCAATCACAGCCTTCTTACAAGGAAATGTTCAAGAATACGTATACATGAAGCAACCAGACAATTTTGATGATGGAAGTGGAAAAGTATATTTGCTAAAACGGGCTATCTATGGATTAAAGCAAGCTAGTCGTCAATGGAATACGAAACTGAACGATGTCATGCTCAAGGCTGGATACAAACGTTGTAAAACAGATGCGTGTATATATTTTCGTCATGAGAAAGAGAGTATGGTGTTTGTTGCTGTGTATGTAAGCGATTTGCTAATTTTTTCAAATAACAATGCTTGGAAAAATCAGTTAAAAGCTAATCTAAAAAGGAACTTTAGCATGAAGGATCTAGGCGAGGCTGGAAGCTGTATTGGAATAAGAATAACAAGAGATTATAAAATAGGAACGATCTCATTAGACCAAAAGAAATACACAGAGCAAATACTTGAACGATTTGGTATGTCTGATTGTCATCCAATTGATTCACCAATTGATCCAAATACACAAATTGACAAAGGACATGTCAGCGAAGACTGCAGATGAAGAAAAGGATATGGAAAATGTTCCATACCAAGAAGCTGTTGGAAGTATTTTATATCTTTCACAGTGTACTCGACCTGACTTAACTTATGCTATTGGGAATCTAAGCAGATTTAATCATGAACCAGGGTGTCCTCATTGGAATGCAGTAAAAAGAATTTTTCGGTATTTAAAGAAAACTAAGGACTATAAGCTGACTTTCAAATCAATCCATGATGAAAGCCTGAACCTTAATGGTTGTTGCGATGCTGATTGGGCTTCAGACCCCGATGATAGGAAATCTTGCACTGGATGTATTTTTAAATTTTAAGACTATGCAATTTCATGGGCAAGCAAGAAACAACCAATGGTTGCAATTTCCAGTGCTGAAGCTGAATATATGGCTCTTTCGGCAGCTACTCAGGAGGCAATTTGGATACGACAACTTTTGGCTGAATTATTGAGTAGTCAATTAAAATTTTTAGCGACAGCCAAAGCGCCATCAACATGGCTAAGAATCAAATGTATAGTCCACGGACTAAACACATAGACATTCGTCATCATTTTGTGCGTGAAAGATTGGATAGTGGTGACATTGAAGTTAACTATGTTAATACCAATCAAATGATTGCAGATAATTTAACCAAACCAGTAAATAAGGAAAAACATGCTTTTTGCACTAAAAATATGGGGTTGAATTAAAAATTTAATTATTGTTATTTAAATTGTTTATATATACATATACATATAATATCTATGTACATACATAAACATTACACTTGGATAACATTAGTTAAAATTTACTTAGTTTTGTTTTTTGTTCAATCTGTCTAATGATTGAGAATTTTATGTTTGTTCTTAAAACTTTAAACTTTAATTTTAATAATTTTAATAATATATGTATTGATTAAGTGGGGATGTTGAAATACTAGATCATTTAATCAATTCAAGTATCCTTATCAAACAGTTCTCATTATTATTAAAATATATTTTCTTCACTTTAATAAATTTATTGAAACAATTCGTTCACAAATTAATTTGTCTCCGAATTTTATTAAATAAATTCTTCTGGAATTTACGTAGCTCTACTACAATCATACTTTATGCCTCCAAAAAGTACCCGGGTTCAAGGTTCATATTATCCATTCGTTCACATCTAAGCACATCACAGAAAAAATGAAGTATGTATATGTCTGGCGGCTCTGGGATCTTACTCCATTATCCTCTGCCCAGGAGTTTGTTATTCTGTTGTTTTCGTTACAACCTCTCTAATAACAAAGAATAATGGCTAAATAGAATCTATTAAATTTTAAAGTTAATCCTCTATCTCTTTAGGCAGTAGGTGTGCCTATGACAACAAATGTTTTAAATGGCAATTAGCAAGTTAAATATTTCTGTCTACCAACTTTTTCTTACGACTATACCTAATAGGGGTTGAACAAAAAATTGATTTAAAAAATTAAGAGCACGAAATTTGTATCTATGCGTTTGACTTTGGAGAGCAATGAAATGCAAAGTTTTAAATAGATAATTCATAACTGTTCTTCTTGTAGTTTAATTGCTTCCTATACCGTAGTCTATTTTATCAAAAATTCAAATATCTTAGAAAGTTTATAAGTACAGAAACCTAATCCATTATAAAAAAAAAACAGAAACAAAAGCAATAACAATTTTAAGAGACTAAGTTTTTCCTATTTACGAGCGCCCCCAACTTCCATATGGTGAGTCTTTCCTATCTAAAATTCTTGTCACTCCAACCCTTTGCTATTGGAGAAGTTCTATTTCAATTGTAAAATCCACTCACAGATACCATATTTGTCGACGTATGGCTTTTATGATCTGGTGATTTCCTTTTTTTCTGGGATTTGTTCGGTAATTTTGAAAGATGGTACATCTCTCCAACATTCATACAAACGAGTGCCTTTATCTATTCACCATGTTCTAGCAAGATGACCCTGTTTCCTCGTATACGAGTATACTTTTTTGTTCGTGCTCCTCAAATGGGTTTTGTCCTGATCCCGTATTACCAGTCCAATATGTTCAAACACACGTCCACACACATGAGACATGACCTCAATGAAAGATTCGATTTGTTCAGGTCTTCATAGTTCTCACATCTGATCTATTATTGTTGTTGGATATACAGAGAAGGATGAAAAAAAGGGGGTGCATCCTGGCGCTGGGGCTAATGGTCATGTACACTCTGTTGTACCTACTCATCCCTCATGCCCCAATCATTTTCAACAAAATTGGAATTGTTTTTCTCGTCCCTTCGCTATCTTTTCTTTTTTTGGGTTTGGTCTTCTTTTGCTTTTTTTCGTCTTTTGATTTGTACCGATTTTTTTTTTGTTTTGTTTTTTATTTTATTATTATTTATTCTTTTTTTGTATTTTATTTTGGTTTGAAATTGCAAATTGGTTTTCGGAAATTGCTGTCGAAAATGTTGAACAATATTTTTTTTTTTTAGTTGGCACACGTGATTTAGTGATTTATTGTGCAAGTACCTACACCGGAATGCCCCTGCCCTGCCAGTGTCTGAATATTCGTGTTGCGCGTTTATGGCGCTGTAATACCAGAAGCAGAATCATCATCAGCGCCACTGTTTGGCATCAGGAGGCAAGGCGGCATCACGCATTCAAAAGAAGAGAGAGAGACCATTTATTCCACAGGGAATCGTACATTTACACAATATTGTGGATGTACAAATAAAAAGGTCCAAAACTTGGATGGGATTTATGATTATTTTGGGAAATTGGGTCATTATGTGTGGTGTGTGCGGCTACGGATGGTGTGCCATACGCGCGAATGAGCGAGCCGCACTTAAGAGCACTGGGTGGGCATGGGCATTTGGGCATCCTTCTCATCATCATCATCATCATCAGCAGCAGCAGGAATCATCAAAAGCACGAGGAGGACAAAACAACAGCATCATCACCGTTCACCATCTGCATCACGAAATGGCAATCAAACTGCTAAGTACCCCGACCGACCGACACAAGGAGCGGGGCGTAAAGAAAAAAAAAAAAAACAGCAAGTTGTGTAACAGAGCATCCAGATCCAGACCAGAGGATGCGAATTCCATTCCCTACCCCCGACCCGTCACTGTCTTCTCTGATGGTGTCGTGGGTGATATGGCGGTACATGCACAATGTCAGTGTGTCATTTACCTGTGATCTCTTGGGGGTAATGGGGGACGACACGTGTGATTTTGACATTTGTTGCCCGAATTCATTTTTTGTTTTAGCGTTTTTTGTTTTTAACTTTAACGATATCGTCGTTGTGGCCCTATGGTGCGCTGCGCTGTTTCGGAGAATCACTTTCAGGGTTAAAGTGAAAGTGCTGTGCTTGTTGACTTGCTGGAGTTGGAGCGGAGGTGTCTGCGTTTATGGGAAGGTATAAAAAATAAAAGATGTGCACATACAATATTCATGGAAAATGAATAAAATACAATTTTTGTTATTTTGCTTATTCAAGGATACACCAGACCATATCATGTGACGAGAAGGGTAAAGTTTGTTTACGATGATGATGATGATGATGATGATGGTGATGGTGAAGGGTGACTCAAAAGCATTGCAAGACCCATGGAAGATGCTAGAAGGAGACACATTTTGAATGTATATTGGAAAGGACTTTATTTTAAGCAGTGTCTTGGGAGTCTTGTCACGTACTTTGAAGGAGTTTTGTCAGGCATTCAATATTCAATTTTAAATAAGCGTTTGGGGAAAAATTAGATACTGGATGTGTATCTACTTATTGTGTACTTATTTGGCATGTCCTATCTCTAAAGGAATCTTTGTAATATTCTATGTAGGTACCTGTTTATAGGAGGTGAACTGATTACTTTAAAATTATTAGGAGAGAAGGTACCTACCTATACACTTATCTGTCTATTTAACTTTCTACGTATGAGTACTAGAACTTTGAAATTAAATGTGGGATGGTGGAGTAAAAATAGATTATTGAAGAATTAGATCAATTTTGCAGCACTACCTATAATGTGTCAAAAACTGCTCACATAGGTACCTATTTGGTAGGATTTCTAATGAATTTTCTGTGGGTGTTTCTTAATTTAACTATAAGGATACAACCTATATACTTACGTGATAGAAATTTTCAATGATTAAGGATCATAAAAGAATATACATATTTCTACTACTTCGATCAATTTAAGAAAGTAAGATTAAGTTATGCATTCCATTAAAAAGAACAAATAGTCATGCTTCTTATAGGGACAACGGCCATTTATTTTTATTATTGGGCTACTCAGGGAACATAAACAACTACTTACTTAGTTAAGGCGGTACTAAGTCTGGGGTGGATCAGGCCTCAACCAACAAGCTTCTTCCAGTCGGCTCGGTTTCTAGCTAGCTGTCTCCAATTTCGCTCGCCAAGTTGGTTGAAGTCCTCTTCCACTTTCGTGCGCCACCTTTTACGCTTTCCATCTCTACTGCGCTGTCTCACGGGGTTGAATTCAAAGACTTTCTGGGCCGGAGCATTGGTGTCCATTTGCTCTAGGTGACCCAGCCATATCTCAGTCGTTGGCTTTTCACTTTTGCGGCTAGGTTGGTGTCGCTGTAGAGCCCGTACAGTTCGTTTTCGTATCTTCTTCTTCATTCCCCATCAATGCAGACGGGACCAAAAATCACCCAGAGGATTTTCCTCTAAAAAAAAAAGCCTTACGCGTTTTCATCCACCGACGCGACGTGAGAGTTTTGCACTATTCTTTCAAGAACGATGTTGAAGAAGTAGGATGACAGCGCGTCACCTTGGCTTAAGCCTTTTTTGACATCAAGGGTTTCGGTGAGGTCTTTGCCGACCTTGATGGAGCAGCGTACATTCTGCATCATCATCCTGCACAAAGGGGTAAGTTTGGGAGAGATGCCATAACTAGAAATTGCTGTGTATAGCTCATCCTTACGCTGTCATACGTGGCCTTAAAATCGATGAGAAGGTGGTGGGTATTTATTTGAAATTCCTGGGTTTTTTCAAAGATCTGCCAAAGTGTGAATATTTGGTCGATGGTGGACTTCCATCATATATGGTGGACTTTATACATACATATATAGCTATTCCTCTCTCCTCTTCTGCTCGTAGAGCTTGCGAGCAGCTCTGGTCCTTCTATGCAGTGCCGCTTTATATGCCTGTTCTTCGGCTGCATGTACTTGTCGGCATTTTTCGTCGAACCCAGGGGTTTCGCTGTGGTGGTCGTGCAAAGCCCAGTACGTCAGAGGCGGCATCTCTGATGGCTTCTTGGCAATTCTTCCACTGGTTCTCGATACTTACAGTTGGTGGCATAGGACTATTTAAGAGGGTGCGAGAGACTCGATCGGAAAAGGACCTGGTGATTTCTTGCGACTGTAGCCGTCCGAGGATAAACTTTCTTACAGTATTTCCCTGCTTTGGCTTTGGTCTGGATATCCGTAGCATTATACCCTGGCTTCAATGAGGTAGTGGTCTGAGTCAACGTTGGCTCCTCGAAACGTTCGGACATCCTTGATACTGGAGGAGTGCCTTGCGTCGATCGCAATGTGGTCAATCTGGTTAGTGGTTGATTGACATGGAATACGCCATGTCCCCTTGTGTATATCGAGATGTGTGAACTGCGTACTAGCTACCACAATGCAACGTTTCGCCCCGCAGCAAAGTCGATTAGCCTGAGTCCGTTATCGGAGGTGATGTCGTGCAGGCTATATCTTCCGATTGTGCCACCAAAGACGTCTTCTTTTTCTTTCCTAGCTTGGCATATATTAAAATCACCCAAGACAGTTTTAATGTCATAGCTAGGGCATTGGTCATATGTTTTATCCAGGATTTCGTAGAACTCATCCTTGTTTTCGTAGTCCTTCTCCTCTGTTGGGGCATGCGCGTACATGAGGCTACGCTGCCTTTGTGGTCGGTAACAGTCACCGTAATAGATGTCGCAATCTTTCAGTTTTCTTTTCCCCGGCTCATCCCATCGCACTTCTTGGATGGCGGTGATGGCGGTGATGTAGCAGTCTAGAGCTTCCGCTAAATGTTTGGCTGCACGTTGGTCTATAGAGAGACAGAACATCCCACGTGTAGATCCGAAGTTCGTTGTCCTTATTTCGTTTGCTAGATTCATCAACAGTAAATACATCCATATCCGCGGCTAGTTGTTGCTTCGCAACTAAATAGCTTTACGTGGTTGGGAAGTAACCCTGACGGCACGACCCCCAACCTGGAGGATCAGACCCTTACAATAAAACTCCAAGGGCGGGGAGCCGAATTAAGAGCACACTCCTCCCCCCTCTCTCGTTTTCTGCCTCCTAAAACCGTCCACAGGGATTGGAACCCCATCTTCAGTTAAAGGTACTAGGCACCCGATGTTCACCACTTGGAGGTAAAAGTAGGAGTTGAAAGACAGAGATTCGCTTTAAAAAAAAGCTTGTAGACGATTATGTCCTCTTGAATGCACCGTGTCTAACCTTTGAACATCTAGTAATTACTAGAGCTTTATGAAGGAAATTTTCGCGTAATATTGGAAGCAAAAAAATATTTGACTAAAAAAGTGTGAATTCAATTTGTTTTTTACTTATACATAATTGGTTATAACCCGTTAAATACACACAATTTGAAAAAATACCACATATTCAAATTACATAGTAGAACTTACTCTTTTTGTTATAGGAACACCCAAAAAAATAATTAGTGTATTTAACTAAAAAAATCGTATATTTTACAAAACTTTCGTGGTGCAAAACCACGAATAATTTTCGTTATTTGTACAAATTGGCTTTCGTGAATTAACAAACATCATTTTTATTGTATTCGTTAATATTACGAAACTTTTGAATTTTTACAAATATTGTGAACAAAAATTAAGTTAAATCAACGAAATGTTTTTCAAAAATTTAGTAGAATATACGAAATGTTTTTTAATATTTTGTATATTCTACGAAATTTTTGGACTATAAATCTCGTACAAATTATTTGCATGAATGTAAATGAATTTGTTGGAGGTGACGTTATGGCTCGTGGATGACCAGATGCAGGGTCTTTTAACTCCTGCGTATATTTGGAGTTAGATGACAGGAATGGAGGAGTCATACAATTCCATGCCGAGTCCAATCGGGGTAGATGTTAGATGAAATCCCCTTCTCATGGCAAGTGAATTGCTACTCTTTGGAGGATCTGTCAGTCAGTACTTTCTTACAAGAGGAAACATAAGCTGCAATACCATCCTGGAATTATCTATAAAAGACAGTAATCAAGTTAATTTTAATCATTTCCAAAATTATTTTCGAAATTCTTACTTTTATTTACCTTTTCCACACTAAACACTTCCAAGGCTGAAAAACAAATGATGAAAATGCTTAACCGTAAATGCTACATATACCTACCCAATGATGTAAGGATTTCAAATATTTGATATTTTGAGTAACGAAAAATTTTGTAAATTTCCAATAATGTTCGTACTATCTACGAAATATTATTTTAATTTAACCGATGTTTTGAAGAAATTACAAATCTTTTGTTATACATATTCAGAAATCTTTTAGCATTTCCCCTTTTCATCTAGAATTAGTAAAATGAACGAAATGATTTGTACCTGTAACTAAAATTCGTGCAAAAGAAATTTACGAAGGGGCTTTCGTAAATTGTACAAAGTATTTATATTACGAAATTTTCGAATCTAATTTTTGCAACGAAATATTGGTTCAATTAACTAAATTTCGTAGATTACACGAAAAAAAGTTTTACGAAATTATTTCGTAGTGATTTTACGAAAATATTTTTTGAGTGAATGCATTTTTATTTTTTCGATAAATTTAAAATTACGGATATTTGTTAAAAACGCATTCACTCTTTAAATCAATGTAGTGGCAGCCCTGAGAGGGGTTGATGGCCGAAAATTTGGACTTAAGCTTTCTGTGTGGTACTTTAACGAAAGCAAGAAAAAAATTGCTTCCCCAATCTTTTGTTAAGAAAAAGTCTAAATTGAATGGACTATACTGACTTATGAGCACTTATTAAAATTAAATAGTTTTTAATATTTTAAACTGATTTAGATATAAATGAAAATTGATCTGAAACAAAGTTTTTTTTTCCCTTCTTTGGGATAAACCCTGGACGCCGAAACGAGCTCACCTTGACCTCCACGAAAAAGCTACCATTTTTGATTTTATTTTTGTTCTTGCAGTTTATTTTTTCATCACAAAAATGAGTCTTTTTCAATACATACTCCTATGTACGTACATATTTTATACTTGAATGAAATTATATACTTAGCCTTACGGTACAACACACAACTCATGTATACTTGTATGTATTAATTAAAACAATTTACATACATATTTGCGAAGAAAAATCAAATTTGTGTTTATTTAGACAGATGTTTTGCTTCGCATCAGCAAATATACATATATTTTTATGACAGAGCACTTAATAGTGTTTTCAACATCATTTGATTTTGGATTGAATTTGTTTTAACTTTTCAAGTATTATACATAGGTATTGTAATGGTGATGATCTATGTAGCTTTGTCCAGATGTTAACTCAATCTGGATGTACATATCTGGGGACATACACTTAATTCCTTTGAAACTTTGGGTTCACTACTGACGAATTCATGGTATTCTTCTCAACACGATTTATTAAACGATTTAGACATCATTTGACAGCAAAAAACATAAACGACCCTCAATCATCACTTAGCAAAAAATATAAAAATAAAATTAAAAGATCATCAATATAAAGATTTATTAAGCTTACAAAAATGACACACAGATTGCTTTTAACAAATGTTAAAAAAAAACTTCTTAGAATCATTATTCTTTTTCATTTCAATTAACTCATCATAACTAAATGGCTTTTAAAATCAAGTCATATACTTACAGTATACAAACAAAAACATGTATAGGTAAATGGAGTGACCGATTTTGTCGTATGAACTTGCTGTCAGAAACAGCTTTTTAGTGAATATTTAAGAACTATTATTTTATTACGTACAAATATCCTAATACTTATTCCTATTTTTCTTTTATTCGATTGGTTTGTTTTAAAAATGTATTGAATTTTACTTGCGATAAGTGCAGTGGTCGGCATGATTATTTTGACCAATACCATTCAGTTAATATGCATCTTTATTTTTTTTTTATACAGTACGGTAATGAACTAAAAAATGAACGAAAGTCAAAAGTATAATAGAGCTTTGAAGTTAAGAACTATATTTCAAAAATGTATATGGGTGATTCTTAAAAACTGATACTTTTAGTCCTCGTATTTTTTCCACTTTTTACAACTGTGTTATATATTCTTATAAATAATAAAGAGCAACGTATTAGGGTGTATAGTTCAGATGGAACTTTATTCTTTAAAATGATTTCAGTTTGGAGGACACTATACAAATAAACTTTAACTAGCTTAAGATTAATACTTAAAATACAATAAGTAAATATGAAAGAAAGGTATAAACTACTTCATCAAACATCTCCCATTTAAAGTTAAAAACTTAACAAATAATTACCACAGAACAAACAAATGATATAAATGCACTATAAAATCTAATATTAAAATATGATTATAAATTTTTTTAATTTTATTTAATATGATCTTTAGGGTATCCAAATACCAAATCTTATTGGAGCTGTTAGCTTTCTACCATATCCAGGCGCGGATAAAAGGGGGGGGGGACAATGGGTGCAATTGCCCCCCTCCCCCTTGGGCAAGAACGAACGAAGCATAAAATATGACTTTAATAAAATTTAATCAAAAAGAAAGGGTATTTCGTTATACGTTTATACAAATTTTTCTTGGCAGCGCAGCGTTGCATGCAGCAATGAGTGGTTGTTCGTTGGCCGCTGGCTGACCAGGTTAAGTTAAGAAAAGTTCCGCTATGCACAAATAGCGCCTTCAAATCGACTGAGTGGAAAGCTTATAACTTCGGCTTTTGATCTCGATCTTAAAAGTTAAGGTCTTTAATTAAAAGATCAATGTCAGGCTACATTAGTTACCATACAACATTTTGTGAGAAAAGTCAATTTATTTCATACTAGGGAGCAGGTTGAATCCCAAATCGATTTCACTTTCACTTTTCAATATGCTTTAAACGAAAAATTTCACAATTTGGAAAATAGTGAAAAAGGTATTGCTCAACCTCCAACCCTACTCTACATATTAGTAAGTGGTTTTTATACTTAAATGTAACGGGAGAGGCGACAGGGGCACTCATCTAAATTTTCAACATTGAAGTTGATTTTAATTTAAAAAAAAATTAAATCTTGTCAATACGTCGATTTACGAGTAATTACCTTGAAAAATTTCTAATTTTGCTTCAAATGCCCGGATCTACAGGATAAAGATAGCTCATTAAAGTTAAAATAATAAACTACATTTATGTATAAAAGTTATTGAGAAATACCAAATTTCATACGAAATGGGTGATAGAGTTCTTTTTGTGATATATTAAAATGTACATATGTACGTTTCAATTGAGGGAGTATCTACTTTTACTAGAAAACTCTCGAGAGCGATTCTCGGATATCTGTCTTGCCCTCTGGTGAGCTTATTTCATGACTGTGTCTGTGTCCACTTTCGAGTTTTACCCTCGAGAACTTCTTCAGATCTGCTCACCGCCTTTTTACTCTGAAATGGATACGCACCTTAAGTATGCACATGTGTTTCGAGTTTGGCGTTGTATGCAGCGATGCGTGCAGACGTGCTGTACATCTGTTTTAGCCATACGATACGTTTTTAATGTGAGAATTTTGTCACTTTTATGGATGTGTTTTGGGAACTTTCATGTTCCATATTATTAAACTACCGAAGGTTGCGAATCCAACGAAGAAGATTTGAGAGAAACCAGAAAACGACTACAGCAGTCACTGCCGAAGAGAAGTTGGATGAAACTTTTATAACTAAGGAAAGGATAGTTGTTTCGTCAATTCGATTGTCAAATGATTGCTATTTTTCGACGCAAATATTGCTATTGTATCGAACTACATGAGTCTGGCAACTCTTTAGTCGATGCTTTGAGCTTAGGTATATGAAACATTTATATTATAAAGCTAACGAATGCTAAGTACAGTAGCGTAGCGTAGGGGGGGTGGAGGGGGCGGTCCGCCCCGGGCGGCACTTTATGGGGGGCGGCAAATTTTGCGGCACTTTATACGGGGCGGAGAAATTTAATAACTAATAGGTAAACTCTGCCGATTTTTGCAAATGTAATCATGTGAATTACTGAATTTGCAATCCAGGCGGGAGTTTACGTGATCAGAAAGGCTACGCCTTGAATTTCAATGACCGCATTCACGACTATATGAACTGAAATACCGATTCGCGAAACTATATTGCTGATTACCGAAGGTGCCCTGCAGTTCGCATAGTTATTAAATTTTAGCTCCCTAGAAAATTCTGTCGGGGGCGATACTGCAACCAAAAGTTTTGTCGTAAACAGTAAATTATTCCCAAAATTCTTTTGAATAATAGATAAGTACAAAGGTAGAAAGTAAGAAAATAATGATTGAATATTCAAAATATTATGATGTTCTTAAGAACTTTGCAGCTATTACGGCGGGTATTTACAAAACAACCATTCAATAAAAAGAAAATACTTATTCCCTTTAAAATGTTTTGAAGGAAAATGTACTTATTGAACTTTTTCTTTTAAATTTTTAATTAAAATCAGTCACAAAGTTTTCAAGAAAACCAAAAATCATTGTTGTTGAGCTGTTTTTGAGAAAAATAAGATTTGGTTAAATGGCTACAAAAATTGGGTTGGGGTCAAAATTCTGTCTGAAGCTAAGTATACAGTTCCTTGACGAAAAAAAAACTACATGTATTTCTTATGGGAGCGCTTTTTGCGAGAAAAAATTTTTTTGACGTTTAAATTTTTTTATCGAACTGTGAACTACCCAAAGAAAACAAATTTTATATTCACCACGATTTTTTTTCGTACAAAACAATGTCACTGACATTCTTTTTCCGAAAAAAAATTGCGTTTGGCATTTGTGTTTGTTTTTCCATGGATCAGTCTCATTGAGATTTTTTTTTCGAAAGTGTAAACTGACGGCGAATAAAAAAAAAAAATTACACCACGGACATTTTTTTTTGTGGAAAATATTTTTTTTCTCACCTCGAAAAATTTTTTTACTCAAAAGAACTGTATACTTAGCTTGAGGAAAAATTCTATTTTCAAAATTCTATTTTTCATAATTCTGCTTTTCAAATTCGTGCTTTTCAAAATTCTGTTTTTGATAATTTCTTCAACAAAATTTTGCAAATAATGAAAAATTTTCCAGACCATTTTTTTTTTCATTATTTGCAGAATTTCATATAACAGAATTAGGAACTGCGAGTTGCAACATAACATTAATGTATCTAAGCATACTGGAATGAATAAAAATAAAAACATTTTTGCAGCTCGAAGAGGCTTGCATATTTCGTCAGCTTAGAAGTTTAGAATGAAAAGCCACTAAACTCACATTTGTTTTGATAGTTATAGATGGTTATTAAACTCAAAAATCTTTAAAATATTTTCAATTTGATTGAATTTTAGAAACAACGAGAATTCATTCAAAATTCTGAACACTTTTGGGTGAGAATTTTTTATAATGAAAAAAGGAGTTAACAGTTTTTCTCTGTAAGGCGACAATTTGTTTAATGTCAACTGCACACGCTGATAGTTAGCGTCACTTAAGCAAAATATTATGACCTTTCCCTAAAAAATCATTAAAAAGCCCACAATCAATAGCTTTGTATGGCCTTATCTGGAAAATTATCTATAAAAATTGCGTAACACAAAACTGTTCTGTATTTCGATCTAGGTTAAGCCCTTGAATAAATTCTCTTCAAATTTGGGATTCAGCTTTTTAAGGTTTGGCTAGAAGGAACATTCTGTTTTTAGCTCCAAAAATAACGGTATTTGGCTTAAAAACGACTGGGGTAATTTTTGTTCATGAATGCTGTGTCCAAAATTAAAAAAAAAAAAAACAGAATTTACAGAATTTTCTTTTTCTTAAAATTTTGTGAGGCAAAATAAAAAGCATAATTTTGAAAAGCAGTTCTTTTTCTAAAAAACAACAGAGTTTTGAAAAGCAGAATTTTGAAACCAAAATTTTGACCTATTTTCAAGGAAATTGTGTGGCACGTGACAGGTACCGTTACTTTTGGTTAAAGAAAAGTGAAAAAATATGTGACCAAAAACCAATATATACCAAGTGTAGAGAAAATCCCTCCAGCCGTTTAGGTTGTAGTGGAAGGGACGCTTGTCCCTTATGACAGACAGAATTATGAAACCCACTTTTTCGTCTTCCCTATCAATCAAAATCTCGAGTTCGATGATGAGAAATCACTTGATATATTTTTTTCATAAGCAAAATTTTCTTTGGACCAAAACTTTAAACAAAGCATTAATTAATATAACTATACAAAATTCATTCGGAAAATGAGACAGTTTTAGAAAAAAGTGTCTTCTTAAGCTTTTTTGTAGAGAATCTTTAGATCTTGAAACTCTTTTATGCCCGCTATTACACGTTGACGCAAGCGTGGTACCTAACTGAGTTTGAAAGAAGGGGAACTGAATAAATAATAAATTTAGCTTTACGGAAAATGTTTTTTTATATTTATTTTGTTTATATTAGTCGTTTTTTTTTTATTTGAATATTTACAAATTTGGGAGGGGGCGGCAAAATTTTCCACCGCCCCGGGCGGCAGAAACTCACGCTACGCCACTGGCTAAGTATATTGTAAATGAAATGTATAACGAAAGTTAGTCACAATCGAGAAGGTCGGGCGGAAAGTTTTAAAAAAGAGTGGTATTTTCTTTGTATTTTCCACTATCGTCATTGTGTTTTATTTCAATGTCGGAAAGTTTGGTTTTGTATTGATGGACGAAGGTATCTGAGAAAACGATACGGTTCATCTCGGTTTCGATCTATAATTTTAGTTCAACTAAAACACAGATATTGTCAAATTAATGCAATGGTTTTGTTTGCACAAAATCTTTTTTATCAACGTCCTTCAATTTTCTTGCAAATGCATTTGACGTTTGTGAACACGTTCTCCGGCTTCTCAATATTTTTGTTTCCAACTCGATTTTTAACTGCAGAATTGCACCACACATGATGATTTCGAACATGTGACTTAAGCATTATCGAACACAATGCTTATGCAGTAAAACTTGAATTTGCCTTTTCTAACAGCCGACTTTTTCAGTTTGCGTTTGAGAACATTCTTGAAAACGCATTTTTGACGCTGATGACGTTCTCAAAAACGGCCTTTTACAAGCAAGGCTTAGGTTGCCAGCTTAAGAAGAGGCTGGAAATTTTGTCGAACTCGAACGTCATGTGTCTGATTAGGAACATACCACTGTACCATTATGTTTTCCGAACATAATTGTAGAGTTACGCAGATCCAGAGGGAACTCAAAACCGCTGTAAAGACACCATGCTATAGCTAAAAACCGCAAAAAATCATTTCACAAAGCTCAGAAGTTCGAGAACTGTAGCAGTTATGAAAGAGTTTATTTGTTTTCTTCAAATTTCGAACTCATAAACTCACATTGCTTTGTGTGACCAGGCGTGTAGAGCGGTATGAAGTGTACTCAAATGTTCTGTAGACCTCATCAAGATTTTGGAAACTCACGAAAATTGCCCCCCCCCCCCCCCCCCTGAACGAATTCCTGGATCCGCGCCTGACCATATCTATTCCTAGAAGAAGATGGAGTAGTGTCATTTGTAACTACTTCTGGAGTTATTTCTATTTTGCTCTATATTTGGAAGTCGAGTGGGGGAAAAAGTTTCTTTAGTATTAATATCCTTGTCCATAATGTCTATTCCGGCAATAGAACCGTCTTGATATGATCGAGGTAGATACGGACTAGAGGTTGTGTGTTCAATATTCATATTCGAGTCATAACAAAATTGTTTAAAGTCTTTCGAGTTCTATGGTGGACCATTGTCCGATACTATAAGATGGGGAATTCCGTGGCGGGCAAAAATTGATTTAAGCTTTTTTTTATAACAAATTAACTGCTATAGCCTGAACTAAGCACTTCAATTTCAACGAATTTAGACCAATAATCAACGACTAGCAAATAAATTTGTTTATTATATTTGAATATGTCTGGTCCTACTGCATACCATGGAATTGGTTGAATTTCATGAAGCTGCAGTGGTTCTTTTTGTTTTGAAGTCTTAATATGACGCATGCAAGTTTCACAGTCTGTCACAATATTTTGAATGTCATTATTTATATTGGCCAAAAAAACAATGTCTTTAGCAAGGCTACATCTTTGAACACCTAAATGCCCTTCATGTAAAGTTTTGAATTTTCACGACGACGATGGTATAACAATTCTATTTGATTTAACAATTTGATGGTATAACAATTCTATTTGATTTAAGAAAAATGCCATCAATAACATGCAATTCATCTCTAACTTTATAATACGGCCAGGGTTGTCAGATGTGGCGATTTTTTGCCAAATAGGCGATTTGAAATAAGATTTGGCGACTCGAAAATCGGTTTTGTGATGTACCTTAAAAAATGCGATATTTTTAGGTTTTGGCGATTTTATTTTCTTGTATTTCTAAATTCTAATATCATCGGTCAAAAGGTAAAACCCACGAAGAACAGAAAAATATATTAAAGAAAACGAAAATGAAATGCATATTCTTGAACCAAAAATCTCATTTGCAAGGTATGTTTTAACAAATTGAAAGGTATGCCCGGGAAGTTTATTTAAAAATTTGCGGGGCGTGACTTTTAAGCTTCAAAAAGTATTTTTCAACCTAGTTTCGTTGAAAAGTGTATTTTGTTAGTATGTGAGTAGTTTTAACTTTGAATCGCAATATTGTTTCTGTTTTCTTTGGATTTGGTCGTTTATGCAGTCGAATATTTTAAAATAGGCGATTTTTTGGTGATGTATATGTTTTACATTTGGCGATTCCCCTTTTTTAAACCTGACAACCCTGAATACGGCATGCAGGACTCCAAAACTTTTTTTTTATTGTCTGGCCAACCGAGTTTTGTATAGTGCTTTATTTTTGATATGACTTCATCTTTATCGCCAGCGTCTTTTATACTTTGAAATTTATTGGAAGAAACTGCCAAATTTGTTATAAGAAGGTTGCAGTGAACATCTAAATCCCTATCAAATTCTGTAAAGGTGCTTTCTGGCAATGCAGCTCTCGAAAGTGTGTCTGAGGTGAACAAATTTCCTTGGTTTGTAAATGACATCCAAAGCGTAACTTTGTAAGTGGAGCACGAATCTTTGAAGTCGAGCGGGGACTTTATACAAAGTTTTGGAAAATAATGGGACAAGTGGTTTATGGTCCGTTTCAACAAAAATGCGCTTCCCATTGACGTATGGTGAAATTAAGTGCAGCCGAACAGAATCGCAAGTAGCTCTTTTTCTATCTGAGCATAGTTCTCTTGGCTTAACGTCAAAGTTGCAGATGCAAAAGTAATAAATTAGGTATTTAATGATTACTAATTGAAATTTGGTGGGTTTACTGGTCAAGTTTTCATATATTTTAAATTGTTAGTAACTACGTAATTAAGAAACTTGCCAAGTAAATCCACAAATTTTTAATCAGTAACATTAAATACCAACTTTCTGTCATAATTTTGAGTTGTTTCGGTAGGTATTATACTCTACCTAAGATTTTTGATATTTTAAGCTTGGCATATATTTAAGATCTCATTACTTTTTGTGGCTGACTTTTTACGCCCAGGTTTGTTGTATTTATAAGAACTTCGCTCTTTTTAAACATTCATGTTTTTGTTGTGATTTAATTTTTCTCATAACGGCTCCTCAACTTTTCTTAAAAGAAATTCACTAAATTATTTTTATTGAAGGCTACCTTTGAGAAGGAAACCGGAAAAATAGTTATTTTTTCTATTTTCGATTTTATCCACTTCCAAAGTATATAAATTTATAGTATCTATTGTATACCAAAATTAAAAAAAAAGGTTTTTTTTTGGATTTGTAAAAAAAATTTAATATTTTTTTTTGAAAATCAAATATCAACATGATCGATTGTTTTGAAACTAAAAAAAAATTTACTTATATGAGAAAATAGCGGTTCATTCCATAGAAAAGTTAAAAAAAATTCTTCAGGAAAATAATTTTTTTTTCTCAAAAACGACTCCTACGATTTTGATTAAACTTTTTGTGTGTACTAAAATTAGTACGATCTTCTACATACCAAAAACTATAAACTTTTACACTTAGCAAATACAAGTAGTACCTCTCATAGAATGCTTCTTACTTGCGATATATGTAGGTAGATACTAAAGGGCAAGTTTTGGATTCGCGAAATTTTTTTTGAGATAACAATGAAACATAATATTACTATGATAGAGAACACGAAAAAGTAGGTGGCACAAGTAAGTAAGTAAGTATTCATTTATTGGTATCTTAATACATCATTTACAAAGGTTTATAATGAATTTAAAGCCTTGGCTTTGCCGTCAGCTCGGTTGGCAAATTTAGAAAATAAATTTATATTTACAATAGTAAGAGTAATTAACAAATAAAGTTATCTATTCATATTCAGTTAAAAGCAACATTCTGTATTTTAATATGTCTTTGAAAAAAAAGATAGAGTTTTTTCCAAAAACAATAGTTTAACAATATAATTGTTTCTTCAAACGTAAGCGTTTTCTTTCCAAAGTATGAAATTCGATGTTGTGCAAATATAGGGCATACACTGATGAGATGGAAGCAGTCTTCTTTAGCTTTCAGATTACACAATGAACAAAACTGATAAAAGCTGTTGTTATATGGTGTTCCATTAAGTCCAAGGACTTCACATCTTGTCTTGAAAATCAGAGATATTTCCTTGTACGAGTGTGCATCGTTAAAGTAACTTGCTTCAATTAAGGTCAGCTTCAATTGCGAATAAAGAATTCTGCTTTGCGATTTCTGCACTTCTTTGATGAATGCAACCCTTACGGCGTCTTCGTGTGATTGGATTATTTCGTACAGTCGTTCTTTAATGTGCATCAAATTACTGTGATCCAGTTCCAACGTTTCTCCGCAGGAATTTCCTAGTTCTTTCCACTTTAACACCCACCAATCCGCGTTTCTCAGTTCGTACAATGCCATTTTTTTGGTCAGCCGATTGTCTTCATGAGCCAGCACCCTTGAGATGTAGTCCGCATGCAGCTTGAGAGTGTATGTGTAAATTTTAGGTAGACCCGTCTCGAGATGTAGGGCATAGGTTGGAGTTTTTATTGGCAGATTGAACAGTTTCTTTAGAAAGCATCTTTGAAATTTTTCTGTTGCTTCGAACTCATTAATTCCCCAAACTTGGGCAGCATAACATAGTGAAGACTTTACAACGGCATTAAATATCTTGTATTTTGCTGACAGTACAATACGCTAATTCGAAAAAATATTTTTCCATGACATGTTAAGCAGGCTTTGCGATGAAGTAGACTTCATTGTTACATGTTCGTTATAGTCCATGGTTTTGTTGATATTAACTCCTAAGTATTTGTACTTGCTTACTATTTCCAGAGTATTTCCATTGAAAGTCCATGTGTATACACCATTATTTCGGGTAGATCTAGAGAACACCATTATTTTCGACTTGTTAGTGTTAATTGTAAGTCCCCATTTAACACAATAGTCATAAAGTCTATTTATCATCAGTTGTAAATTCTCTGGGTTTTCAGAGAGAATAACCAAATCATCGGCATACAAAAGTACATTTATGGTCAGATCAGCGATTCGAATACCTCCAGGCAAACAAGTTTCAACATCATTAATGAAAAGTGCGAAAAGAAGAGCACTCAGAAGGCAACCTTGTTTAACTCCGGTTTCCGTTTCAAACCAGCTTGAGAGTGCTGACCCATCCCATACAGTTGCTTTTGATTGGTCGTACATTTCTTTTATCACATGGATGAACTTCGTTGACATACCTAACCGGGAAAGCTTATAAAAAAGAGCATTTCGGTTAACAAGATCAAAAGCAGATTTAAAGTCAACAAAGAATGCATAGGCCTTCTTGTTCCTGGCTTGTGATGCTTTAACTATGGATGTTAACGTTAAAATGTGGTCTACAGTTGAGAAGTTTTTTCTGAAACCCGCTTGAAATTTTGAAATTATGTTATTAGTTTCAGTCCACTTTTCAAGTCTGCTGGCAAGCACACCACAAAATAATTTAGCAATAACGTTCATAAACGAGATGCCTCGATAATTTTCAACATTATTTGTATCACCTTTTTTATGGATCGGGAAAATTACTGCCTTTTTGAAGGATGTTGGGACATGGGATGGGATGTTGCTTATGTAGAACATCATTGAAGAGAGATTTGAGTCGGGAAGTAAGTCCTTCTGTACCGTTCTTGAAAAATTCATACGTAACGCCATCTTCTCCAGGAGCTTTTTCATTTTTCGCTTTAAGAATAACAGCATATATTTCGGCAAATGTGATTTCGGAATCGAGTATTTCGTCAGACAGAAAAGGCTCAGCATACGAAAATTTAACGTCTGATCTGGCACATAATATATCTTTGAAGTGAATTGATAGATCCTCAGCAGTTACTTCTAGACCTATAGTAAAATTGGAACCATTTATCTTTTTCGTGACTTTCCAAAACTCTTTTGCGTCCACCGTTTGACCAAGTGAATAGGCTTGCTGGTTTTCATAATCCGTTTTCTTCTGAAGACATAAGTTCTTATATCTGGTATTTTCTTCGATGTACCACTTTTTTAAGTTTTGGCAGTTGGAATTTCGGACTGCGTTGAGAAGGAAAAAGGACTTCTTTCGTGCTTTCATGCATTCGTTGTCAAACCATTCATGATTATACTTCTTTTTTCCGCTCGTGATAGTGCTATTTGTAGAGTTTTGTATGCATGCAATAAGTTGGTTTGATAGTGATTCGGTTGAATCAAAAGTATCGTTTAGCAGAGAAAGGTTGTTGTCTAGTTTGCTTTGGTATAAGTTAAGCTCATGTTGTTTCCATTTAAGCCTGGGGATGAGTTGAAGGGCTTTTTCAGTTGGGACTGCATTGTCAGACCATTTAACGACAATAGGCATGTGGTCTGAGTAGTTTTTAGCTTGCACTTCGAAATTTCCTATAAGGTTGTGCCAGTCATTATTTATTGCACAGTAGTCAATGACCGATTTGCCTTGTCCTCCTATAAAAGTATAATGACCTTCCGGATCTCCACTAGTACATCCATTGAGAACCGTACAATCATACATTTGCAACATATCAAGGAGATTGATACCATTTTGATTGCAAATAGTGTCTTTTGAATTTCGGTTATTGAGGTTTATGGCATTATTTATCGTTCTTTGAAGTGTAGTTACTTGTAAATTACTAATTCTTGCATTAAGATCACCCACTAAAAGGACACTTTTGTTTGCTAAACGCATCATAATTTTACTAAGATTTTCATAGTCTTCAGTCCACTTGTTGAATGTACAATGAACATATCGTTTTTTTGTAGAAGTTTTATGACAGTTGCACCTTCGATTTCTTCATACTTAAAAGTTTTCATTAGAGATTTTTTTATCCCATACAAGATTCCTCCACTTGCACGTCTTTAGTGGGTGGCACAATTTTGTCTGTCTGTTTGTATCTGGATGTACACCCTAAAGCCTAAACCAATGATGTTATTTTCTTCAAATTTTGAACTTATGGTTTTTTCGTAACTTTCCAGGGGAGACATTGAAATTTTTTTGTTAGCTCTAAAAAATAATAATATACATGCCATACAACCGTTAAGGAAAAGCTAATTTATCTCCACAACGGCTCCAACGGTTTTTATAAAAAAAAATCAGTGTATTATTGTAGATATGATGCACCTTCTGGTAAGAAATAAAAAAACCAAAGACATTTAATAACGGTACCTGCCGCATATAACGTTTTTTTTATTTTCGTTTTTTTCACTAACCGCTCATCTGATTTAAATAACATTTTGTCAATAAAAGCTTTGTTAGAATATAAATAACACTGCATACCAACATTTTGAAAAAATAAATAAATTTTGGATTAAAAAAATAGATTCAAATTTTTTTTTTTTTTTAATTCAATACATACATATTTCAAAAGCGGGTTGATAAATAATTTTGAAATTTTAGTTTTAAATGCATATTAATATACATATACTCAAAAATGGCATTCCAAAATTTTTTTTCGAAAATATTAGGTACAAACATTTTATATATAAAAAATTAATTTTTAAGAAAACGGCTATAATGATTTAAAAATTTTTTTTTGCATATATTCATATTTCTTCAAGTAATCAATTGGCATACTTTTTTTTTAGCTCTAAGTTATTTATCAGGCTGTTTATACAATTAAAAGAACGATTCAAATGCTTTTTTATACTTTTTCTATAATAACTTAAATATTTTGTAAAGTTCTTATGTCCCACACAACTTATATAAAATTAGAGCAAGTACGTGCGATCCAGTCGTGCATTTTATTTCATTTTGAAATTTCTCACTATCCAGCTGAACGGATAGGTATAGATAAATTTTTTTATATATGGGTCAATATTTCAAAATATTAATATTTCAGTCTCCTTCATTTTTGAACCGAAGTACAAAATTTTATTATAAGTTTGTTAATTGGATGGCTTGAAACAAACGGGTTCTAATATTCGCTCCAGAAAAAATAAAGTTAAAAAAAATATTATACCCGATATATCCATTTAAACACCCAAAATGTCATTCCCCTGACGTGTCCCCAGGCCTACTTACCACACTGTCTGAATTTCAGCAACGAAACTAAAATCCATACAAAAAATCTAATGATGTAGTCTTTTTAAGAATATATGCATCCTAACTAAAAAATAGTTAAATGATTTTTAGTTGCTTTATTTTTTTAAATAGGAGCTATTAAGTAAGTGTCCCCTATAAATTGATCATTTCTATCCCACTAATGGAAATTAAAAAAAAATATATATAGGCTCAGAATAGAAAACTGATATTTTTGTTGTTTAACGATACAGAATTGCTCTTTATGAAAATTGAAGTAAGGGTTTCAAAAAAACTTTGTTGTCTTTCTTATTTCAAGTTAAGGCAATGATTTTGTTTTTCGTCAAGCGAAATTGTCATTCCTCTAACGCGTGTTTTTTACTAAACCATGTGGTTTAAAAATTAAAAAGTTTACATTTAAACATATTTACAATATTTTTAGTACTTTTGATTTTTTTCACATTTTCTCGGTCAAAATATCATAAAAAATACTATTATTACTTTAAAATGTTTAGTCTCGCAAAATTCTTGAATCATGAGAGCAAGTTCGTGCAACATAGTCGTGGAAGCTATTTTTCATGTTAGTATTTGTTCTCCTTTTTCTTTACACTCCTGAACCCATTCGCAAAATTAAATATCCATCTAATCAACGGAGTAAATATAAAATTTTGTCATTCCCCTGATATAAGTATCATTTCCCTGACTTAAAAAGCCGTTAGATTTGATCAAATGTTATGACTCCTTGTTTTAAAGTGGTTATTATAGAGTTATTAAGAGACATAGTTGTTCGTCTACCAAAATAGGTTTTTTTTGAGCGAGGGTCCACTTTGGCGTGAAAAATATTAATGTTTTGAAATATTGACCCATATACAAATTTCATATAAATTCAAATAATTTTGCATATAAAAATTAAATAAAAAATTGTTTTGAATTTTTCATATGCACATAAATATAAATTTTAAGGAGCCAAATCATGTATATCTCAGGAACCAAGCTTGCTAGGAGCTTAAGGTAAGGCTCCAAATTTACAGTTTTTTTGCTTTTCAACGTAAAGTTAGGTCAAAACTTTGAATTAAAGACTTTAATTAAAAAAAAAATCATACTAACCTGCTAATTTCACTGTTAAGTTAGCAGGTCACACCACGTACCTATCTCAGGAATCAAGCATGCTAGGAACTTGCAGTAAAGTTCCAAATTTGCAGATCTTTTTTGTATTTCAAGAATAGGCTATGTTGAAAATTAGAATTCCTCAGTTTGAAGAATCTCACAAAATTGACTTCACTGTGACGTTATCAGGTGAGTATGACACTTTTTCGAATTAAGGACTTAAAAAATTTTACCTAGTCTATTCCTGATATACGAAAAAAAACTGTAAATTTGGAGCCAATTATTTGGTTCTTGAGATACACAATGTGACCTGCTAACCTCACTACGAAGAAGTTAGCAGGTCACTCGATTGCACCCTTATTTGGTGAGCTGCAAAATCATGAATAGAAATGCAAGAAAACTGCGAATTCCTGTCAAGGTACCATTTGCCTCCCTGAAAGTTGCCCTTCTTGCTTCACACACGTGCTGTAAGACTGGCCCTTAGTATTTTCATCGTAAAGCTTACAATATCGTTATACTATGATATTTATTTGGTTAAAATCTAAATCCATTAGTTGTCCTGATATTAGGTATATACCTACCTTTATCGCAAAAAAAAAACAATCTTTCCTATCTAAATCTGTCAGATGCTTATAATGTTAACACATACGAAAATACATAATTGCTATCCATAAAAATAAAAATAATCTCTGAATTCAATGCCGCCTGCGAAAAAAACAATCTGCGCCTCACTGGATAATAAATTCAAAATTTTATGATCCACTAACTGAGTCGTAACTCTTGAGGCGCGTCCTATAGATCTCAATTTCAGAGCCAATTTGGTGAAAAAAAATGGGACGAGGGAGATGGGGACGAGGAAGAGCTATTTAACAAATGTAAACAACTTTATTACACCTATCAATGCTAGTAGTTATGGGTTCCCCTGTTTGGGGGGTAAAATTGCAAACATAACAATTTTACGATGGAATTTGAATTTTTCAACTCAGACAACAACAAAATTAGCAACAAAAATACAACACTATCGAAGGTCAGTGATGCTGTTTTCCGTGTTGCCGCATCGTTATCGTTTCTTGAGAACGGAAATGTGAAAAATTTAGATACATTTTCATCATATCGGAGTTGTTGTATAGTAGACTAATGGGCGCTCCCGCTTGCTGGTATGAGTAATTGGCAAGGAAATTGGTTGTGTGTCATCCCAAATCACAACAAAGACACACACAAAAAAAAATACAAAAATGCCTTTCTGCGCTAAAAATAAATTCGCCATTCGCCCTTTTGTTATGGCGGGCGCGAAGCCCCCCTTTTGACATCAAATTGCTTGAGCTTCGTCCCTCCATATGGTCGCCTTGTGGCGATGATGATACCAACTAGTCCAATTAAGATCGCATTGAAAATTAAAAAAAAACTTGACAAAGTCCAAAAAAAAAAGACACCAAAAAGACAAAACAAAAAAACCAACACCATATGAATGAATCGAAAAGTATCTATGAATGGTTTTTGCTTTTGTGTATTGTGTGGTGTATCTGTGTTTTAGTTCGGATGTTGTGGCAGCATGATGTTTATCGGTTTCATTGGCAAATAACATACTTGCTGCATATGCAGAGGAGCAGAGCGGAGTAGAGCAGGAGTTGGACCTGGACCTGGAGCAGACTGTCGGCTCTGCACTCATGTATCGGAGTCGGATTACTGCAACAGCAATATTATGGCTCGGGGGTATATTGTCTCTCTGGGTAAAAAGTGTCACATCTGACAATGGCATCTAGAGATGCAATATTTATAGAAATTTGTGTTCTGGATTTTTTGTTTTTGTTCTCATGTTCAGGACAAAAATTTCAACGGGTTTTAGGTGCCAGCATATATGCATTTGAGATAGGTACCTATATGTTTCGAAGCAAGAAGAGATAGGTTTTTATTTTTTGACTCAGCAAGCAATACTTACGTGATTATGGAGTAAGGCCAAGTTGTTGTGTTAAATCCTTTAAATTGCCGACAACGATGGTGACGCGATGATGATAAAGAAGGAAATATATAGCTATTTAAGTATACATATTGAAGTTAAAATAAGAGAGGTCACAAGGTATGAGAGGCCTTGGTCTTTTAAATCATATCAATATCAGAACACGTAACGCTTACCCAATCAATTGGATGTTAAAAGTTTAGGTACTTGACTGCTTGCGTATTTGTAATGATAGCATCATTTAAGGAATTGAGGTGGGTTAATTTTGTATTGATATATTTTTATATATGAAGTATCTACTTATCTTTACAAAACAAAAAATGTTAAAAACTGGGAAGTATACATAAGTAATAAACTGAAATATTCATGCTATAGAAATGGCTCATGGGCAGTGTTCCCATAATCTCAAATTTCATTATACTAGATTTTAAATTTTATAATTCTAAATCGTATGGAAGCCCAAAAAGTAGAGTGCTAGATTTCAAAATCCATTTTAAAATACATAGTGCACAAAATATCGATGTTTACTTTTTCAGGTTAGGTTAGGTTAGGTGGGGTGATGATGCGGCTAGCCGCAACACCTCACTTGGATCTCAATGGATCCATTGTGCTCCCCAGGATGTGGGAAATATGGGAATGGGAAGGGTAAAAGGAAGGATTAAGTGGAAGTGTTAGGTATGAGGTGCCTCCCGGAACCATCCTGATTTCTGGATGAATTTAAGGATATTTTTTAGTGGCAAAGATGAGACATCGCCCAATTCGTCGAAGAAGTATATTCTCCGAGGGCATTTTTTCTAGTTTTGGCTAGGCTGGGGCATTCACAGAGGAAGTGAGATGAGCCCTCTTCCACCTCTTCGCCCTGACACCCTCTGCATAAGTCAGATGTGCTGATGCCCATTCTGCTCACGTGGGTTCCCATTGAGTTGTGACCCGTAAGGATTCCAACCAAGAGAGACAATTGAGGTCTGCTTAGCTTCAGTAAATATTCTGTTTTGTTCTTTGACATATCCGGCCAAAGATTCCTTGAAACCCGACAGGTATCAATTGTTGACCATCTGTCGTTAGCGGCCTTGAGGAAGCTTTGGTGGATTCTACTCTTTTCGTGCCAGTGGCATAAGTACCCAAGGTACAGTTTGGCTCGGTTCAAGTGATGAACCGCTTTTGGCCAATTCATCAGCCATTTCGTTGCCATAAATGTCACGGTGACCCGGGACCCATCGAAGGGTGATTGAATTCGTTTGGCCCAGCAATCTCAACTCACTACGGTAGCGATCAAACAGTTTTGACTTCGTGACAATTGACAAAAGGGCTCTGATTGCCGCCTGGCTATCTATGAAGATATTGATATTTTTGTTCGTCAGTTCGCATGTTAAAAGATATTTTGCAGCCTCGCTAACCGCAAGCACTTCCGCTTGGAAAACGCTGCAGAAGTTTGGGAGCTTCAATGATCTATTAATGGGTGGATTGTCTGAGAAGATGCCTGACCCTAGGTAAGGTTAGGTAGAGGGCTAATAGCCGAAGTTCCAGAAAGTTCCTCTAGGTCGTCATAGAAATGATTTCCTAGGTGTTTCTTTCTTAAATGACAGAGTGCTGGGCAGTGGCAAAGGAAGTGTAAGGTATCCTCATGTGCTTCTTCGTCACTGCATCCTCTGCAAAGGTCATCAGTACTGAGCCTCATTTTCTTTTTATGGTATCTCAGTAGGTTGTGTCCGGTGATTATGCTGACAAGGGAACGGAGATGTTTCTTGTCCATTTGCATAATTTTGTCTGTTCTCTGCTTATTGAAATTTGGCCATAACTTTCTAGTTGTGGCGCATGTTTTAAGCAGATTCCATCTTTCATTGGTTTTTTCTAATATTTTGTTACCAATTTCCTGTTTGATGCTACAGGTTGGTACTTTAATATTTTGTTCGGCTTGACTTGAATCAAGCGACGAACCCGTTCTCGCCAGCTCATCAGCTCTCTCGTTTCCCTGTACATCACTGTGACCGGGAACCCAGCAGAGTCTAATGTTATGCTGCATGCCAAGAAACCTAAGCTCTTCGCGACAGCAAGTCACAAGCTTCGAATGCATCTCGGTGGCAGAAATTGCTTTTATTGCTGCTTGGCTATCAATAAAGAGGGTGATATCAGCTCGTGGTATCGACATCATTGATATTTGCGTAGCTGCTTTTGTCACTGCCAAGACCTCGGCTTGGAAGACACTGCAAAAGTCCGGAAGTCTGAAGGAGCTAGCTAGTCTCAGAGTTTCCGAGAAAATTCCTGCACCAACTCCAGTGTCCATCTTCGAACCATCAGTGAAGACAGTTATCGTAGATGCATTACTGAAAGGTTGGTTGTTTTCCCACTCCTCTCTATTAGGAAAAGAGGTAGTGAAGGGTCTGTTGAAGTTTAAATGGGGTGTTGTGTAGTCTGTGCAAACATTATTTCCCACATATCTCTGCAGAATCTGAGTATGGCCTGATGTGCTTTGCTTCCAGCATTTAGTCTGGCTTAGGCGCAGGGCACTGTATGCTGCAGATTCTTGCACGAATAGATCTAGGGGTCTCAAGTTGAGTATAGCTTCCAGTCCCGCTGTGGGAGTGGTTTTCAACGCCCCCGTAATACCTACGCATGCTAATCTTTGAACTTTTGTCAAGGTTTTCAGGTTTGTTGCTTTCTCAGTCGCGTTCCACCAAACTAAATTACCGTAGGTAAGTATCGGTCTAACTATTGCCGTGTACATCCACCTGATAATTTTTGGATTGGGTCCCCAGGATTTACCAAAGATCCTGTTGCAGGAATAGAACGCAACCATAGCTTTCTTTGCTCTCTCTTTAGTGTTGAGACTCCAGTTCAGTTTCTTATCAAGGATCACACCCAAGTATTTGGCCTGATCCGAGATTTTGAGTGGAGTCCCTGCAATTGATGGTAATCTAAACATTGGTATTTTTCTTCTGTTAGTGAAGAGAACCAATTCAGTTTTCAATGGATTAACCATTAGACCACAATTCTTTGCCCATGTGTTGATGCCTGACCCTACCCCAGCGTTCGTTTTGGAACCGTCAGTAAAGACCGATACATGATTTGCGTTTAGGACCCGGTTTTCCTTCCATAATTCCCTTGTCGGAATATCTGTAAGTGCAACTGGGTTAAAATCTATGAACGGTGAAATATAGTCCGTTTGAGTGTCTATGTCAGTGAAGTTCATTATAGTTTTGTGACCACAGTGGCCCTTTTTCCAATTTTTACATTCTTTAAGTCGTAGAGCACTTTTGGCCGCCAACTCTTTCGTGAAAAGATCGAGTGGGGCAAGTGAGAGGAAAGTTTCTAGGGCTGCGGTTGGCGTGGTTCTCATGGCACTAGTTGTACCTATACATGCCAGTCTCTGAATTTTTGTCATGACCTTGAGATTGATTGCCTTATCCAAGGCTGGCCACCAAACCAAACAGGCGTACGTCAGGATAGGCCTTACAATGGCTGTGTACATCCAATGAATAGTTTTGGGGCTAGGTCCCCATCTCTTGCCAAAAATTCTACTGCATGTGTAGAAAGCTATTGCAGCTTTTTTTCCCTTTCTTTGATGTTCTCTTCCCAGTTAAGTTTACGATCGATAACTAAACCAAGATATTTGGCCATGCCAGTTATATGGAGCGGCGTCCCTTTTATGGTGGGAGGATTTATATTTGGAATATTTCATTTCCTCGTAAAGAGAACCAGTTCCGTCTTAATTGGGTTAACATTAAGTCCGCAGCTACTGGCCCAATTACTGAGCTTGTCAAGGGCTGTTTGCAGTAGGTCGCACAGAGTGGTGGCATACTTCCCTGAGGCCATTATCACTATGTCATCAGCGTACGCCACGACTTTGACGCCGCTTGAACCTAGGTCAACCAAAATCTGGTTGACGACGACCAGAAGCCAAAGTAGGGGAGATAGGACACCTCCCTGCGGCGTACCCCTACAAGCCCTAACTTTAAGCTTACTATCACCCATTTCTGCATTAACAATTCTTGTTTGAAGCATGGAGTCAATCCAATTTGATAGCATCGGGTCGATGCAGACTGAGTCTAGGGCTTGTCGAATTGCACTGTTTTCAACGTTGTTGAAGGCCCCTTCTATGTCAAGGAATGCTCCTAAAGTAAATTCCTTAAAGTAGATTGATTTCTCAATCGTGCCAACCCCTTCATGAAGTGCTGTCTCAACAGATTTGCCCTTCATGTATGCATGTTGGGCCTGCGAGAGAGCACTATCATTTAGCATTAGGCGAATGTGCGTTTCTATCAGCCTTTCTAAGGTTTTAAGAAGAAAGGAAGATAGGCTTATTGGTCTAAAATCCTTCGGTTCAGTGTGAGTGGGCTTGCCAGCTTTCGGAATGAAAATGACATTAACTTCTCTCCAACTAGATGGAATATAAGTGATGTTTAAACATCCTTTGAATATTTCCACCAGAAACGGCACAATAACGTCTTTAGAGCTTTGGAGCATAATTGGAATTATTCCATCAGGCCCTGCAGACTTGTACGCTGAGAAGGAGTCTATGGCCCAGGCCACTTTTCGTCTATCTACTATTTGACTGCCAATACTAGAAGTCTGGCTTATGTTGGGGCCCCTATCCACAACAGATGTATCAAAAGTACATCCTGGGAAGTGGGTGCTCATAAGTGACTCCAAGGTTTCAGAGCAGGAGTCAGTCCAGGTTCCATCCGGTCTTTTAAGAAAGCCAGGAGGTGAGTGGACCTTTGACATGACTTTCCTGAGCCTAGCAGCGTCATTTGTAGACTCAATGTCTGTACAAAATTTCCGCCAGGCTGCTCTTTTTGCATATCGCCCCCTGATTGCAAAAACTAGGTAACTCAATTTTATAAATTTTGGAGATAGTAATGTTCATATATGCCTAACTAAAAGAGAACGAGGGAAAGTTTAATTTTTATATTTCTTACACTTCAGAAATATTCTATATTTGCCTAGAATAGAAAAAAATTGGACGAAAATTCTTGAAACTGTTCTAAATAATACCGTTTTTGCTGAGATATTTCAAAAATTGAAAATTGAGTTACCTAGTTCTTGCAATCAGGGGACGATATGTTGTTCTGTTTTTATATTCGTTTTTGCTGATCTTGAAAATATCCCAGTCAGCAGTTTCATTACTATGTTTAGCTCTATTATAAAGCCTCCTAGATTTTTTTCCTGAGGGTGGCCAGCTCTTTAGACCACCAGACGGGGTTGAGTTTACCTTTCCCTTTGGTAATAGGGCACGAACTTTCGTAAGCACTATGAATAGCTGACGTCAGTTCACTGACATGTTTTTCAATGTCTGAAGAGTTTAACATAGGTATATTTTCATAACGGCCCAAAGATGAGGCCATTTCTTGTAATGAAGGTTGGTTCATTACTTCTGTTTAAAATCAAAATATTTTTCTTTATAATATATTCAAAAAGAGACTCACCCCTTGCATTAGTATCAGTGTTCCCCCACTGGATGTGATGAGCATTGGCGTCTCAACATGCTAGAAGGTCCCAGCCATTCTTACCTGTAGCTGTTACCAGGTCATCAAAGGCACTTGAAGGGGCGGGGCCCCTTTTCCTTCACACTTCACCGTCGTCATGTCTGCGCTACAATGGGAAGATAAGAGGAAGAGATTTATAACTTTTTTCGCCACTATGCAACAACGATAATTACTTTCTGTAGGCCCTTTATTAAAATAAATTATATAGTCCTTGGACTTGAGTCCGCAGATCTTGCCACTGTTAACCCAGGGCTCTTGAACAAGGGCTATGTCGATGTTCTCTTTTGCCAAGAAGGAGACTAAGGTGGCCGAGGCCAGCTTACTATGCTGAAGGTTTACTTGCAGCACTCTCATCATTTTTGTTGTTAATGTTTTGTGGGTTGGCTACCGGCCGCACCTTGACTTCATTAATACCAACTCTCAGTTTAAAGCCTCTGGATGGAAGCTTTGCCATTGTCTCGCTATTAAGCATTATTATAGCTTCTTGGCCGGTTTTTGTCGGCGCTTCCATCGTGAGAACCTGCCAGTCGCTGCTAGGGAAGCTGGGATTTTGAGCCCGCAGAAGGCTCCCCAACAATTCCTTTGTTAAGCGTGGGCCCGGAATATTTATCCGGACTTTTGGTCTGGTGGGAAGGTCGCTTTTGGACGCAACTCGTAATGTGACCCCTTCAAGTAGCCCCTCCATACCATTGACGGTGGCTTGAAGCCATTTCAGTGTCGGTTCGTCGCTGCAGGAAAGGATTTTGAATCCTTTAATGGTCGACAGCGGCCCGAAAGTTGGCACGAAACCGATGAAGGCAAGAATCTCGCTGTTTATGCACTCAAGAAGCTTCACCTCCACCCGAGCCCACTGGTCACTGGTTAGCCTCTTCTCGGTGCTCCCCTAATTTATAACTGTCACCTGAAGGCTCTCGGCTACAACGTCAGCCAGAGTAGCGGCCGTCTTTGGCTTCTTGCTGACGTTCGTCAGCGGGGGTGTCGAGTCATTATGCCTGGTCCTCTTTCTTTGACTGCTGGTTTCAGTATGATCGACCCTTAAGTGTTTTGGACATTTGGCTGGTCCCACTTTAGGGTTACTGCCGGCAGCCAAATTGGAGGAAGAGGCACCCTGATTTGCCGATTTATCTTTGATTGGTCTGGAACCGCCCAGTTTGGGCTCGACTGAAGTCTTGTTCTTGGTCTCAGTCTTGGCAAGAAGCTTTCGAACCCAGCTTAAACGCTTCCAGTCCCTGAGACTGAGTTTCTTTGTGTCGCTTTGGCCGTATCTGCGCACGGCCCTTTTAGCATTTTCGATCCTTTTGAGGAAAGCTGGGTCATGATCCCCTCCTTTCTTCTGTGTATCAGGACGTACCATTCTTTCCTCGATTGGATTTGGCCCATGCGGGCATCGATTCTCAGAAGATCCTGGACCATCCACACAGACTTTCGTTGGTTCACATTCGCCAGATCCTTTATGGGGAGTCGAAGTTGCCTTGGCACCTGGCAGAACCAGGGTTTTGGCCATAGGAGCTTCTGTCAACTGACCTTTCGCAGGGTATTCCGCCACTGTGACGTCTGCGTCTGAGCTGTCTGAACTGGCGAAGGATTGGTAGTCGTCATCATTTAGGATACGATTTTCCTCATCAGACGCTATCTCTCCTCCACCAGTTCCCACAGCACCGTCCTCAGAGTCAGAAAGATCCATGAGATATTCAGAAAATATCTCATCAATCTTTCTGGCTCTCCTGCTACAGGTAGGAATGCAGTCTGTTGCTTTACTATTTTTGTCGTTGATACTGTTTACTTTTTGTGTCACTGGCGACTTAGCTTCTTTCGAAGCCAAGCCCTCGCCGACAGCCGTGACCTCTGCCGACACTTGAGTGCATATCCTCACTCGATTTTCATCATCTTTGTAAACTTTATCCATAGTTCCATTTGTTTAGATTGACATCTCTGTTTTGGTTCTTCTTGGTTGCTTGACACTGCAGCTGGATTGCTAGAGGGTCAAACGTAAGCCCTCCCACCACTTCCAAGGTGAAAACCGTCGGGGGGGAGAAATACTCTTAACCAAAAAATATAATTGATTCGAATACTAGTAGCTTTGAAAAATCTTTTTGTATTTGAATTCAGCCAATAGTCATTCATGCGCAAATAACCAATATTTCATTGATAGTCCAGTCAATTTGTGCTCAAAAAAGCTCTTTGCGAGCAAATTGTGGGGTAGTTTTGATTTTTGCCCTCTTTTATGTTTTCGGGGGTGCCGAATCCAAATCTGAGGTTTGCCAACAAAATTTCGTGACACAACATGGAAAAAAACGCAAAAAATTATGCAAAAATGCATTTCATGGGAGTTTTTCACTAATGACTCGAAAACAACCAACTCTTCGAAACTTGCATCAAAGTACCATTGAAAGTATGCACAGTTTCCAATAAATCTCTATTCAATGTTTTTTTCTGCAACAACCAATTTGGACTTGGAAAATTGACTCATTTTTACTGTTTTCGAAAATCCACTCGAAAGCGCTAAGAAATTACTTTGTGTGACAAAATTTGAATTTTTGTCTGTAACATGAACCAAAATATACTTTTCTGAAGGTCTTTGATGCACTGAGTTCGAAATTGGCCTTGGAATTGCTCTAGCAAGTTACGTTTTTGAGATATTCGAATCTAAAGATTTTAAAAAATGCATAATTTATGCAACCTTGAAGTAATATTTTTTTCTCGAGGTAATTTTTTTCGAAAAAATGTTTGTGGTCATTCGGATCGGATTTTTCGAATTACATAGGTAGTAAGACGAAAACCAACGATTTCTCGAAGACGAATGGAGGTATGTGAAAGATTCAAAAAGAATTTTGAAGTAAAATGTTAATATGTAGGTCAGAATGACTATGAACATTTAAAAAAAAAAAATTACTTCGAGAAAAAAAATAACACCAAATTTGTATACAAAATGCATTTTTTTAAATTATTAGATTCAAATATCTCAAAAACGTAAGGTATATTGTTTATAAGGGATCCTTTATAATAATGTTTGTAAATTAAATGCTTGAGGCCTTAGGGACCCATAGAATTGATGAGATTTTGAAAAGTGAAATTTGACGCACGAGTTGCAAACGAGATCTTTCATGAAAGCATAAATTTAACTTATTCGTGGTAGTTCAATGCTTTTTGTGCTTTTTTTGTCTGAATTTAGCCCACACATTACCGAACGCACCATTTAACAAAATGGCCTTCTTCTTCATCACTGCACCAGAATGTTTAATGCGTGAAAAAAATGTCAAAACTACAACCTGATAAATTTGCTGATATCCAGGGTTGGGGTCAAAATTCAGACTGGGTCAACATTCTTTTATCAAAATTCTACTTTCTAAATTCTGCTTTTCAAAATTCTGCTTTTCAAAATTCTGATTTTAAAAATTCTGTTTTACAAAATTCTGCCAATAATAAAGAGAAGGTTTTTTTTTAATATTGGCAGAATGTTGTAAAAGACAATTTTCTCATACTTGCCTCATCATAAATTTTGGTTTCAAGACTGCTCTTTTGTCTAAGACAATAATTGTTACTAGAAGCATAGAGTACAGTTCCGCTTGGAAAAAAAACAAAGCTTTCTAAGCAGTTTTGCACCTATTCTCTGCATAATTTTGTATAATATTCTAGACGAAATATATTTGCCTTCGCCCAAGCCATTGAGGCATTAACTTACCCATAATTAATAATTTATGGGTCTAAAAATGGAAAACAATTATTTTTGATTCAAAAATCATTTGCATGCTAAAAATACTGTGAGCAAAATATATATATTTTTTTAAGTGTAAACCAACCATACAATCAAAATTTAACCACACTATTTTTCGCACGCAAAATAATTCCCTGCCAATTGTTTTGCATGAAATTCCACGATGGCAATTATTTTATTTTGCATGAAACTGTAAGCCAACGACCATACTAGTTTCGTGTTTCACCGCAATCAATATCAATTTGTTAACCTAGGCCTTCATTAAACAGCTTTTGCACTTACAATTACAGCTTCATTTACCCGTTAAAGTATACAATAAAGGAAAATATATCTGTGGTGTTTGGTAGAAACATGATAACTCCATTTTTAAATTTGCGTCTTTGCGTCCACTTTACATCGACCTACATGAAACATGATTTTTCAAAAGTTATGTTCATAAGTATTCCAAATTTGAAGAAAATCTCTGGCCTCGTTTACACTCTAGCTTGATTTAAAGTGGGCGTAAAGACGCTTATTTTAAAATGGAGTTATCAGGTTTCTACCAAAACACCACAGATATATACTGGTAGAAAAATATGTGCAGCCATCAAATAACATAATTAAATGACGAGCAAAAACAAAATTTCTTCCAGATTGCAAGATAGTGTTGCAATGACAACAATAACGTTGAAAAATTACTTTTTAGTTTATTGTTTTGAGAAAAACAGAATTAGCAGAATTGTATCGCTTAAAATTTTACTATACAGAATTCTGAAAAACAGAATTTTGAAAAGCAGAATTTTAAAAGACAGAACTGAAAAAAAGCAGAATTTTGAAAAATAGAATTTTCGTGCAAAAAACAGAATTTTGCAAAGTAGAATTTTGAAACCAGAATTTGACCCACTCCCTGATATCCAGCAAAGAATTTCTTATATCGAGATAAAATATAGCTCTGTCCCCCCAAAAGGAGAATGAGCAAAAATGTATGGAATCTGGTCCATTTCTCAACACGAATATGTCATGCATCATTGAAAAGGTTTATTGTGAGTACATAATTTTATTACATAGAAGTAAACAACGGGGTTCGCAAGATATTTGGCGTAAAAGCACCAAAAAGACCAGTTTTTAGACCAGTAGTCCTTATCTTTAGATCTGCGAAAGTGTTTTCTTTTTATAATAATTTGAAGTATACATGTTTTTATTCTTCCTCGTCTTTTGCTTCTTCGCTTTCGACTTCTGATTTTCTTACTTTTTTTTCATTATTTACATCTTAAACTAAGTAACACATTCACCTTTTGTTGTAATAGGGTCTTTTTCTTAATCTGACACCATATGGCCTTGACTATTAAAAACTACTAGGATTTTCATAGAAAAAAACTATTATCGATTCATTTTGATAGTGAAATTATAATTTGTTATTACCTGTGTACGTAAATAGGTAACTATATCCTTAATCTTTCATAAGCCAAAACCAAATAGAACAAAAGAATTGGTCAATCAATATTGAGTAAACAATTCAAAGATTCAAATTTACTTGGTTTAGCATTAAATGAAAGAACAGTTCATTATTGAATAAGATCAAAGAACTGTTTTATTATTATAACCCTTTGTCTTGCTTTTCACTTTAGGTATATAACCTCACAACATCCCTCATACAAACATTGGATTGACATTAATCGGTGCCAATTTGGCGACCGACAGCAAACAAATTTCCTCATTATATTTCTGCCAACTTCAAAAAAACACGTTCCGAACATTGGGTCATGCCATAAAAATATGTTTCATTGAACTTTCGGTATATCGACTGCCCAACTGAGTTCTCTAAGAAGCTTTCCAAGTCTAAAAACCTTATCGTAAGCAATTGTATTTGTTGTGGTTACAAAATAAAGACCGGAGCTATAGCACCCTGAGAATAGTAATAACGAGACATTTTTACGATCGGTCGCCTTCGCCTTCCTTCGTCTGATGGTTATACCACCACCGACCGTCACCACCAACTGTTCTTGAGAGACTCTGACTTGTTGACTCTTCTGGATTTAATTGCTCAATTTTCGTTACTGAATCGTTGTGGGAGTTTGAAGTACTATTAATGCATCAGCAACATGTTTGTGTGCCGGAAAAAAAAAGCTACAAACGTAAACAGAAATATTGAATGTATTATCTGGACACACTGAATGCTGGATGCACCATCACACACACACACACTCATCTCTTCTAGGTCATTAAATGGCCCAATTCTCTGATGATGAGCACTTTGTAGTTATTTATTCATGACCATCGTAAAAATGGGTTCCTTGAGTGGCGCCACTCCAAAACCCGAACTTGATGCAATGAAATAATAATATTTGGTTTCGATGTGGAGAAGGGAGGCAAATGACAAGTGCACTGTGCACCAGCATCACAGTGCTTGAGTCACTTGAAAACTAATTAATTACAGCTCTGAGTAAGTATAAGCTCTATAGCCAAGCAATGATGTATTTATTGGCTTTCTTGTAATGACGGGGTATAGACAGGCTCATTGTTTGATGTGCCATTAACATTCGAAACCACAAGAGGATTTTCTACTCGAAACAATGCAATGATACTAATGCAATATTATAACGTTGCAAACATATAGGATTGTGGGAGTTTTTCAAGGAGTTCTGGGAAATAATTTGGTAAATCTTAGATCGTAGGAATTTTGACTAGACAACGAAATTTTATTTTTGGCACGTTCTTAAAGAATTTTTTTTATTTTATCAACGAGCTTAATCAAGGTTATTTGAGAACTTTGTACTGCGATAATATTAATTGGCACAGTAGTGCCAAGCTCATTTTAAGCTGCACGCAGCACTACCTCGCCAAACAGTGGTTCCGCAGTTGGCAAAAAAGGAGATTAGTTTTAAATCAAGTCATTCCTTTTGTTTGTCGTTGCAATTTTAAGTTAAATAAAAGCATACGAAAAGGTAATTATTTTCAAGGAAAATAAAACTTTTACGGACAATTTCTTGATAAAAATCTAAATTGGAAAATTTGACCCAAAATTCTTGTTTGACGCTATCGATGATTAATGAATTAAGTTTTTTTTAACGCTGAATATGATAAAATCAAAACTAAGATGATACAAGAACCCTTAAAACATTATAGTCCTTTTTAAGCGAAAAATTATTCTCGCGGAATTGTATTTCCGTAATAGCCGGTAAAACTTCAAGACCCCAAAAAAACACAATTGATATAGTTTCATACACTGTTTTTATTCTGGGCTTCCATGACAAATTTACTAGGTATTTGTTTGAAACTTTATAAGTGTTAAATTTTGTTCGTGTCTGTTAGGTTATAAATCCTAACTTGTTTCTAACCCTTAACAAATCACAATAACAATATAAAATAGAATTAAGAACCAATTTCCTAAACAAATCACCCTTTCACCACGCATTCACGGTTCGGCAGTAATTCCATAATGCAAAACTATAAGGAACAATATTTTTTATTGGAATGGAAAGATGGGTCGTTTCTGAGAATAAGAAATAAAATGCACGACTGGATCGCACGTACTTGCTCTTATGTTCAAGTTGTGTGGGACTTAAGAACTTTAAAAAATATTCAAGTATTTATAGAATAAGTATAAGAAGCATTTAAATCGTTCTATTAATTGTATAAACAGTCTGATAAATAATTTAGTGCTAAAAAAAAAGTATGCCATTTGATTACTTGAACAAATATGAATACATGCAAAAAAAATTTAAAATCGTTGGAGCCGTTTTCTTAAAAATTAATTTTTTATATATAAATTTTTTGTAGCAATTTTCAAAAAAAAATTGGTATGCCAATTTTGAGTATATATTAATATACATTTAAAACTGAAAATTCAAATTAATTCATCAACCCGTTTTTGAAATATTGAATTTTCAAAAAAAAATTTTAATCTTTTTTTAAAAATCCAAAATTTATTTTTTCAAAAATTTTGGTATGCAGTTTTATTTATAATCTAACAAAGCTTTTGTGAAAAAATTTTATTGAGATCGGATGTTATTGAGAAAACCAAAAATAAAAAAAACCGTTATATGGCAGGTACCGTTAATAAATGTTTTTGGTGATTTTTTTTTTCTTACTTAAAGGTACATCATATCTACAGTAATACACTGATATTTTTTTATCAAAATCGTTGGAGCCATTTTTGAGATAAATAAGCTTTTCCTTAATGGTTGTATGGCAAGTACCGTTATTTTTTGAGCTAAAAAAAATTTTCAATTTCCCCTCTGGAGAGTTACAAAAAAACCTTAAGTTCAAAATTTGAAGAAAATCGCTTCAGTGGTTAAGGCTGTAGGTTAAGGTACGGACAGAAAGACAGACAGAATTGTGCCACCCACTTTTTTCGTGTTCTCTATCATCGTATAATGTCATGTTTGATTGTTATCTCGAAATTTTTTTTTGCACGAATCCAAAACTTGCCCTATAGTACCTACAGTGGTGGCCATAGAATTAGAAACAACAATTCTAAACGCACTTTATCAACCATAATATTTTTTGTAAGCACCAGCGTGCGTGGCTTGTGTCGTTGGTCTTTGACAGGTGACATGTTTGTTCTAAATATGAGTTTCCTTGAACGCGAACAGTTTATAAAACACCGTTATTTTAGAAAATTCATTTATAGTCGACATTTTTGCTGGACACGAAATAAGAAACGACAAAAGAACTGGTAAATTAAAAAATAAAGAAAATTATTATTATTATTAGGGCTGGGATTTTCATGCACTAAAAAATCGGAAATATGCGCTTAAAATATGCCCTTAAAAATGGAAAATATGCACTAAAAACTGGAAAATATGCACTTAAAAAAACATTATTGTACCTTTTTTTTCCCCAAAAAACAAATAAAAAAAAGAAATTTTAGTCAGATTTTATAAGTTGCGAATTCAATTCAGTCTTTTATTTAACAAAAATAAAGATAACATTAGAAGTAAAAAAATAAAAATAATAAATAGGTATTTGTATTTAAAACGTTAACAATATTAAAAATATCTTAAGTAACAGAAACTTACATACTATTTTCTTTCATATGTGTTGTTCACATAAATAAGAAAACTTTGTTTAAAAAGTTTTCAAACACAAAACTTTGCCTATTTGGCCTATGAAAATTTTTGTAAAGAGAAAAAGAACGTTCCACGTCAACAGAAGGGGAGCATTTTTCAAACAACAAATTTTATCTATTGTAAGATTATTAAAAAAGTTTTCGTTATTGTTGCTCAGACTTAATACATTATTTAAACTTTTCATTGTAGAATACCCTTTATTTTTTTCGAAAACAGTCTTATTTTTTTTTTATAATTGCACCAATAGGGCCCTTACAGAGTTAATTTTTGCAAAAGTTTCATCAATTAAGTCGATTTGATTTTTCAATGTGCTTCTACCTTCAAGCTTTGTGATCGTGTCACATAGAAAACGATAATTTGAAAAAATAAAAACAGTTTCACTTTTAAGCAAGGGTTGAGTCAATATTTCTTTTGCTTTTTTAGTTGCGATGGCATCACCATCATCGAAACTATTGACAAAAGCTGACGAAACGGAAGTTTCCAAACCATCAACAGTTCAATGAAAGAGAAAAGGGTATTATTTGTTTTCAATAGGCGCGTTCATTTTGCCGACAATCTATTACTACGGTTACGTTCAGTATCTAAATATGTAGTTGGAATAGGGTCGGTGCACATGAGGCATTATTTATTAAACCATAACTTATCGAGCAAGGTTTTGCGTCACACAAAATACGAAAAAATGCACTTAAAATATGCATTTATTATGAAAATATGCATTTATTTTGGAAAATATGCATTTTGCATGAAATATGCAAAATATGCACTAACGATTAAATGCCATTTTAAAGGAAATTTTATGATTCGTAAAGATAATTTAGTCTTAGGCTTCTAAATGTAATGAGAAAAAACATGCATTTGCATGGAAATCCCAGCCCTAATTATTATTATCGATGTGAGTTGATTGTTTTCAGTTTTTTTTTTGATTATTTTTATAATATTAATATTAATTAATTGAAAATACAGCGACGAAAATGGGCAAAGATAAGTCTTGTAGTCCAGAACTCCAGAAGCTCATAGTGCAGTGCTATCAAATCGAAAACGAGTCAATTGATTCCATAGCAAAAAGATTTAGTTGCTCGAAAAAGATGGTATTTGATGCTATCCAAGTCAATAAAAGGACTGGCAGCTTTGAAAATCCAAAAAGAAAATCATCAGCTAGAACTATAAGGTGCCGACTTCTAGAATATGGGCCACGTGGATGCATTGCCAGGAAAAAACCACATGTTTCCAAAAATAATTTGAAGAGGCGTTTAATGTTTGCTATGCTTCACGCAAATAAAGCCATGGGATTCTGGAATAACATACTTTGGAGTGATGAATCCAAATTTAACTTGTTCGGATCAGATGGTAAAGTGTATGTTAGACGCCCTCAGAAGAAGGAATTGGATCCTAAATATACTTTAAAGACCGTTAAGCATGGAGGAGGAAACATAATGGTTTGGGGTGCGTTCTCGTGGCATGGAGTTGGCCCAATAGTAAGAATAAATGGTCGAATGGACCAACATATTTATGAAGGCATCTTGGAAAATGTCATGGAGCCTTATTCATTTGCACACATGCCCATTAGTTATGTTTTCCAGCACGATAACGATCCAAAGCATACAGCACGGATTGTTAAGCAGTGGTTTTTTGATATAAGAACTAATGTTTTGGATTGGCCCGCCCAAAGTCCAGACTTGAATCCTATCGAGAACTTGTGGGCAGACGTGGAGAGAAGGCTAAAGTCCAAGAACCCAAAAAATTCTGAGGAACTTTTTGAAACTATAAAGGAGGTCTGGGAGAGTATACCCCCATCAAGATGCCGTGCCTTGGTAGAAAGTATGCAGGAAAGATTAGCTGCAGTGACAAAAAATAAGGGATTCCCTACAAAATATATATTTTTCATCGAATATTTTTTATGAAATACCAATTTTTTCTTTGCGTTTCTAATTGTATGGCCATCAGGTGCGGTTTGGGTTAAATAAATAATATTAATTTTTTACTGTTAGTGTCACGCTTTTATTTTTTAGGAAATATTCAGAAGTGTATTATATGTCATGGTCTATTAAAAGAACCACTAACAAACCTCAACAAATTTCCTAAAAAAAAGTTATGCAATTTAACATTGTTACAAAATTCTTGTTTCTAATTCTATGGCCACCACTGTATATCGCAAGTAAAAATGGCGAGTTTGTAAGAGTTGTACCTCAGCCACCATTTTGAAAAACGCGTTTAAGCCTATATCTCAACAACTGTTCTTCGTACAAATAATATGTTGATACCTTTTTCGTAGGAAATTTAGTTACGTTTATTCTTGTATACAACATTTTTACTTGCGATATAGGTACTATAAGGCAAGTTTTGGATTCGTGCAAACAAACATTTTGAGATAACAATTAAATTTGACATTATACGATAGGGTATCCTACTGAGACCTGTACAAAACGAGAACATTTTCATCCCAAAGATTAAAACAGAGACCTTTCAAGCAAAATATAGAGAACAGCAAAGAGAACATACAAAACAAGGACAAATTAAAAAAAAATATTATTTAACATAAATTGAAACTACTAAAAATTGAAGTTAAACTTTTTATAAAAATAAAAGAATAAAAGTATGTAAAAATACCAATGTATATATAAATTGTGCAATGCAAATGAGATTCACATTCAGAAATGTATTTTTAAATAATAAAAATATAAAACGATTTAATTGAAATCTTCTCAATCAATCATTGTCATTTTTTTTAAATAATTTTTTCTTACAACCGTTTTTGCATATAATGCAGAGGTTGCGAGAAAATTTAAGACAATTCCATAAATTTCTCAATTTATAGGTTTATTTGAAACTTTGAAAAATGCCTATCAAATTACGATTTGCGACTGTTTACCATTTAAATTTATATTTAAGTTTTATCCAAAAAAAAAAAAACGATATCTCTTCAAGCTCGTCTATAGTTCAAGATACTGAACAGTTTTTGATCAATCGCTTTGATATGTATAAACAAAAATAATTAAATTGAAAATTATCGAAATAAAATGAGACTGTAGCCTATTGAATAGACCGGAAAATGAGGAGTATAAAGGAACAATTTCGTGCAAGGGTTTTTATTAATGAACATGTTCGTTTGGCCCATAAGCATGCTTAAAACCAAAAATGCTACCAAATTCACCCATGCGTTGCTGAGAGAATGGTCACACTGGCCACTTTTCAATATTTTTGGTGTAACTTGAAAACTAAGCCGAATTTGACAATTTTGCATATAATACTTTTTGTTCAAAATTAAATTTCTTATTGGACTGGATAGTTCAAAAATTTGACGAAAAAATTTAAGCAGGAAAAGTTATCAAAAACCAACCTAAAAAAATCAAAAAATCAAGGATATCTAAATTTTTTAGTAAATTGGGCATAACTTTTTTTGAAGAGCAAAGATAGGGTCAAGACATTCACGGACAAAATAAAGTAGAGACTAAAGACTTTAATATGGCATGTTCAAAAATTAATATTTGTTCAAAATTGACAGAGTTATTACCATTCAAACCTTATCATTTCTTATAATTTTTCGCAGTTTTGGCCCGAAAGTCCCTTTTTCGGTACAATATGGCAAATTTCACTTTCGTAAAAATGTTCGAAATCAAAATTTTGATATAATATGACATAAGAACTATAGAGAATTTATAAAAAGGATGTAAGTTCGCAAATTCGTTTTTCGGCTGTTTTTAAATGCTTTCAAGCCTACAGACCGAACGTCTGGTCCGATTAACATAAGACTTGGTACTAGGTGCTAGGAACGTTAAATTTGTGATAAAGTACCAAAAAATAGGCTTTCGGGCAAAAACTGCGAAAAGTGATAAGAAATGGTAAAGTTTGAATGGCTATATCTCTGTAAATTTTCAAATAATATGGATTTTTTAATATGTCATATTAAGGCCCTAAGACTCTAGTTTACTTTGTTAATGCATGTCTTGAGCGTATCTTTGCTCCGAAAAAAGTTATGCGCAATTTAGAAAAAAATTTAAAAATCTTTGATTTTTCGATTTTTTTTGTATGTAAGTTTTTGTTTACTTCTCCTGCTTAAATTTTCTTAAGTAATTTTCCAAGCTATCCATTTTAATAGAAAATTTAATTTTGAACAAAAAGTATTAAAAGTAAAATTGTCAAATTCGGCCTAGTTTTCGAGTTACACCAAAAATACTGAAAAGTGGCCAGTGTTACCATTCTATCAGAAACGCATGGGTGAATTTAGTAGCATTTTCGGTTTTAAGCATGCTTATGGGCCAAACAAACATATTCTATAATAAAAACCCTTGCACGTAATTGTTCCTTTTTAAAAGGTCTATTTAATAGGCTTCTGAACTTCATAGAAAAAAGAGAACAAAAAAAGATCCATAAAGAAAAAGAAAGTGTAAAACAGATGGGAACATAAAAAGAGAACGTGATGATCTCTTTAATAGAGATACGATGGACACCCTACATGATGATTATAGAGAAGACCAAAAAAGTGGGTGGCACAATTCTGTCTGTCTGTCTGTTTGTCTACAGCCTAAACGGCTGGATCGATTTTCTTCAAACTTGGTACATAGTGGTTTTTGGTGACTCTGCCAACACGTTTTTTTCATGCTTCTTAGAACTTAAAATAACGGTATCAACCTGCATTGCATTTGTTTTTGCAATTTAACATAATCGGGTTTTTCTCAAAAACGGCTTGACTACTTTTCTTAAAAAAATTCAATAAATTAATTCTCGTAAAGGCTTCCTTTGGGTGGGAAACCATTTTTCAAAGAACCATTTTTTATTTTCGATTCTCTTCAAAACGGAATGGTGTACCAAAAAAATTTGTTTGGATTTTCAGAAAATGTTTCAAAACTTTTTTTTTTGAAAATCAAATATTTCCAAAACGGTAGAGGAAGTGCTGCAAATATGGCCCCCCTTTTGTTTTCCTGGAACAACTCACAAACTATCACCTGCACTTGAACTTTTTATTTGCAAGCAGAAGCTTCATTCTGTTGGAAACAAAATATAAAACTTACAAAAATAAAGATTGCAATTTTGTCTCCCCCCTTTTATACGGAAGAGGTGATTTTCTACTAAAACAGACTCAAAATAGAAACAAATATTAAAAAACAATGAAAACATTTACATTGTCATACTATAGCTCTTTTTAAAGCTTAAAATCCAATCTTTAATTTCCTTTTTAAATAAAGTTGTTTTTGTAAATAGTTTTTGAATACAATACCCGCATGTAATGGGTGCCATATTAGCTGCATGGCAGTATTTTTTTTATAAAATGGAGCCTAGTTTCTACGCTTGCATTTTATTTTTAAGTATTTACATTAGTAACATTACCAATTAAGTTATTAATTTGATACTTTTTAAATATATAATTTACTTATACAAACGTTACCTCACGTTCCGATGCCGATTTTGCCAAAAAAAATCATCTTTTCAGATGAAGCTCATTTTGATCTTGGCGGGTATGTAAACAAGCAAAACTGTCGCATTTGGGGCACAGAAAACCCGCACGCCATTGAAAAGCCGATACACCCAAAACGAGTCACTGTTTGGTGCGGATTTTGGTCCAGAGGCATACTTGGGCCATTTTTCTTCCAGTGGCCGTTACAGTATGGCGATCGTTATCGGGCCATGTTGAACGAATTTTTGTTCACAAAATTTGAAGAGGAAGATATTGGCAACATTTGGTTTCAACAGGACGGCCCTACGTGCACCACAGGGAACTAAGTCCCCGGGAACCAAGTCCACCGAGGGAATTAGTTCTCATTTAATGGGAACTAAGTCCACTTCAGCGAAGTGGACTTGGTTCTTATAGAAGGTGGGAACAAAATTCCTCAAAAACTGAGTGGTTTTACTCCCCTTTAAATGTGTATTTAATTCCCACTTCCAAATAAAAAATCAATCTTATAAATAAAATAGAAATACTTTTCACAATTGTTGGCTATATAGGATAAATTCAAAGATTCCTTAAATGCCAAAAAAACTTTGTATACACCCAGCCTCGCACCTACCCCAAATTCTATAATGAGCCCAAGCAGGGGGGTCGCAGGGGGGCAGCATGCCCCCCCATACATACCTCACTGTTTATTCGCCGTAATGCTTTGTCTTACATAAATACAGTGCTAGCACCCAGCATAACGGCGAACAAACTGTGAGGTATGTATGGGGGGGCATGCTGCCCCCCTGCAATTCCCTGCTTGGGCTCACTATAGGATTTGGGGTAGGTGCGAGGTTGGGTGTATGCAAAGTTTTCGCGGAATTTTGAATTTTTGTAATTTTTATCGTTGGAAGTTAGTTCCCTCTCCATATTTCAAAATGTGTACAATGTACATAGCTCTCATAAAGAAGTGGACTACTTGCTCACCTTGCCTGGGAACTAAGTCCACTTCGTTAAAGTGGATATAGTTCCCATTAAATGAGAACTAAGGCCCTCGGTGGACTTGGTTCCCGGGGACTTAGTTCCCTGCACCTCCATGTAGTAGTAGCATTTTCAAAAAAAAAAAAAGTTATTTGGCGGACCCTTTAGTTTTTAGTACCTACCATAGAATATTTTTTTTGTATTTTGAATTTTCTTATTATCGGCTTAACGGATTTAGATAATTTTTTTTAACATACCAACTTAAGATAAATTAAATAAGATTGTACCTATATCAAAATTTTCAAAAAAAAAAGTTTTTGAATTTTTAAAAAAGTTTCAATTTATTTTTTGAAAATTCGATATCTCAAAAACGGCTTGACAATTTTTTTTAAATTTTGTTTTTATCTGCACATATACATGTATATACTATACATACTTTAGATTTGCATTCCAAAATTTGTCCTTAAACATGTTTTAAGAATTATGTATATGTAAAAATCATTTTTTTTTTAAACCGCTCCAACGATTTAAATTTGTTTTTTTTTTCTATCCTATTCATATTCAATGAAGAATTAAGACGGCATTCTTTTTTTCACCTCAAACTGTCAAAGGAGTAATTTTAGCTAATTTAAATATCGTATTTCAAATTTCATGCTTCTCTACATTTTTCCCTCATATTTTCCATGTTTTTATATACAATTTTCTTAAGGCCACAGTGTCTTGAACATAAGAGCAAGAACGTTGAGTGTACTTGCCCCGGCCTCCCCTTCCTCCCATAAAAATGTTTATAACCGTTAAGGAACATTTTTTTTAACGGCCCTTACGATTTTTATGAAACTTTTTACAAATAAGTGCGTTCTCTTTATTAAAATTTACACTTATCAACTACATATTAATAAAACCTCTCATAGTACGTTTCTTTTTATTTGCATTTATTTTATTTTGTATTATTTATATTATTTTTTGTAAATAAATGTCAAATAATATAAAATATCAACATTTCTGAATTAAAAAAATGTTAATTTTTTTTTTGAAAATTTGATATCTCAAAAACGGTTTGACAATTTTTCGGAAATTTTATTTTTATATGTATTATTACAAATACCTTAGATTTGCAACCAAAATTTGTCCTTAAAATGTTTAAGAATTTGATATAAAACAAATTACTTTTTTTTATAAAATACTGCAACGATTTTAAAATTTGTTCATAAAATCAAACTTGATCAAATATTCAGATGGCAATCTTTTTTCACCTCAAATAGTTTTGAGAAGTTGTTAAATCTAATTAAAATATCGTAAAAAGTAATTTATTGATTTTTTTTAAGAAAAGCTGCGTAGCCGTTTTTGGAAAAAAATAAGATTTTGTAAAATTGTTAAAAAAAAAATTGTATGGCAGATACAGTTTTGTTTTTGGTTCAAAGCAATAAATCTTATAATTTCTGAAGAACTAAAACACCTAAATATAACACTTTTGTTTGCATTCGATGAAATAATTATAAGAAAATTATAATTATAATTATACGTCATAACGTGAAATCTTGAAAAAAAACGAAAAAAATTTGTATATGAAATTATAAACGGCAAACACGAATTTTGTGGTACAATTTACGCGGTCTACAAAAGCCGAAAGCATATAAATTATATATCGTTGAAAAGTTTTGTTTGCACAGAAGTGCAGTATGCAAACATTTATTAAATAATTGCACCACAAAAACTTAAAAACAATAAAAGAAAATTGCACAATAAGGGCGAGCAAGACCGAGTACATTTTTGCTCACGACACTTAATTTTACATTATCACTTTGAAATTCACAACACTTATAAGGATTCGTGTTTGCCCTTTCATATATCATATGATTAGTACAGGTAAAATCGTACAGAAAGGCCTTCGAATAAAAACAAAATTGGTACCACCATGAAACTTGGTGAAAACGTTTCATGTACCATGAGAATGAAGAATCAAAAGAGTCTATAAGGTGTTTTTTTTTAGGGCTGGAGGGGCATAAGTTGTGGTGTATCAAACGGAAAAATTAACTTTGGTGCAACATAAGCATATGACACATGTTTTCAGGGTAGTTTTTAATGCTGAATCAAATGACACCAAAACCAAGTCGATACGACCTCCTTGAAAAAAGTTATTGTCATTTTTGTTACCGAAAACTGGTTGAAAATGGTGCTCCGTCGATGAAGCTTGGTACAAATGGCTCATTTGTCATGAAAAATAATAATAAGAAGAGTCTATAAAAATATCTGTGGTTAAAGGGAAGCTTTTTTTGGGGGAGTTGCGGTACTGGTGGGTTTACTACCATAAAACCTGTGACAAAAATGGTACCCCCATGAGACTTTGTAAAAATGTGCTATGAACTAACAGAATGAAGAATCAAAAGAGTCTATAGAATTTTTTTCACATCTGAGGGTTCGCTTTTGAAGATAGGAGGAAGTGTGTGGTTATTTAAAAAGAAAAATTGAAAAGGATGGTACCCTCAAGAAACTTGGTAAGAGTGTTTCATTTACTACGAGAATGAAGAATCAAAGGAATTAACAAAAATATCAAGGGAGAAAAGTTGTTTTTGTGGGTTTGGATATAGGATGTTATTTGTTTTTGGGATCAATTTTTCCTTTGGGAAAAAGTATTATGCTTTCCTTCACCCATAAGAAACATCATACTACCTGAAGATAATTTTATAGACCCTTTTGATTCTTCATTCTTGTAGTTCATAACACTTTTTTATAAAGTTTAATGAGGGTACCATTTTTGTAACAGGTTTTATGGTAATAGTCCCACGATAACCACAACCCTCTAAAAAAACAGCCTTTAACCACAGATATTTTCATAGACTCTTCTTATTATTGTTTATTATGATAAATAAACCATTTTTACCAAGTTTTATCGACGAACCACCATTTTCAACTAATTTTCGGTAATATCTGACTATTATACCTACTGAAAATATAGTCATCCTAACACAAAAATGACAATAACTTTTTTCACGGAGGTTAAATCGACTTGGTTTTGGTGTCATTTGATTCAGCATTAAAAACTTCCTTGAAAACATGTGTCATATGCTTAGGTTGCCCAAAGTTAATTTTTCCGTTTAATACACCACAACTTACACCCCTCCCCCCTCAAAAAAACACCCTTCCATACGAAATATTTTTATAGACTCTTTTGATTCTTCATTCTCATAGTACATGAAACGTTTTCACCAAGTTTCATGGTGGTACCAATTTTTTTGTTTTATTTATCCTATTTAACCTGTACTAGATGATATCCTTACACTTTTCTTTTTTTTTTATTCCTTTGTTTAATTTGTTTTTCTTTGTTATTATTAATATCGTTAATTTTACGTTTAGAACAAACCAACTTTTCATCACTGACTGAAAAGATTATTGGAATGTCCAATGGTAGCGTTCAGTGCTGCAGAAAAGTAGTTCAGTTCTTCTCGACGCTAAAGACTGCTTTTAAACGATGCACTTATTCTTGCGATTTGTACTTAATGTTGGAGTACATCCAAAAATCGCATGCCAATACCCTGGCTTATTTTGCTATCTATAAATTTTATGCAAGTCAATATTTATAACAAAAACTTTTGTTGTGTTCTTGTGTTATTCACATCGGTAAAACAGTTTCTCTCCGCATTTACGTTAAGCGCTGATAATTTTCTTCGTTTAAATTAGCCCGAAGAGGTCCTTTACCTGCGTGAATGACTATGTAATCGATAAATCGCATGCATATGCCACGTCTCTTGCGGTTCAGCTTACCCCCAATTTTTTTTTGTATCCGCTTTTAAGTTAAGTGCCGAGAATTCTATGCGTTTAGTGGTAAAAACGACCAATCTAGGTGATGGACATAGCCCATAACTTCTAAATAAAAAGTCGAAATCACCTGAAAATTTGCATCGTATTAAAATTCTTCATACCACTTGTGTAAGCTACCGTGTGGCGCTTATGCGATGCTGCAAATCGCCTGCTGCGACGGTCACAGTGGTTGCCTTGCGAGCACACCGCATACTTATCTTCCAAAAATCCATGTTTGGTATCATTTGTGATGTTTTTTTTAGGTATATGCTTAATCGAATCAAACAAATATCAGAGTACTAAAATTAATCCGTATGTATATGAACTGTACATTTTTTGTGGGAACGGTTCAACGACAAAAATCGAATAAAAACAAATATTTTCTTAATTCTAATTTTTTTTACTTTTTTTTTATTTTTATTTATTTTGTTCTAAATAAGCATTGCGTTCATTTTTATATTGTTTGTTTATACACATTACATATGTACCTTTCAATTAAAAAAGGCAGGAAACAAATTTAGGTACCAATTCATGTTTCTACTCTTCCATTTCTAGGACTTCAGAAAAGTTACTAGTTCCTCTTCAGATTCAGCTAAAAGTTTTCGTAAAAACATACGTTAATTTTTATCTTTAACTTTTTTATTTTCAATTTAATCATAAAAGTATATTGATATCAATTGTAGAAAATTTTATTTTCTATAGTAAAAGTTAAATTTTTCGTGTGCAAAACTAACGGTTTTCAAGATATCGTGGAAACTCTTTTCTACCACTTTTTTCAAGATGATGGGCGAATGGTGGGGCTTTCAACCCCGAAAATTCGGTTTTATACACATACTGAACTCCCCTACACATCAAAAGAAAAAAACTTTGTCCAAGCCGAAATACAAGGTCTAAATACCATGTCAATGAACTAAAACATCACTTTTGAACGGGGACATTTTCCTGAACAAAATTAGATATCTAAGCCGTATGGGTCTGTATGGGTGTGATTTTTTGCTTTAAGTATTTTGTAGATGCTCTTCTTTCAGGCCATGCTTTCCGGAAGGCGGAGAAACATGGAGAAAAAAAGTTATATCATTTCAAAAACTAAGTTTAATGAAAAATTACAGTGCTACTTCTCGTTGGTCTGTACCAGATAATTGAATACCTTTCGGAATCAGGTAACGGCAAAATATGTTGTACTAATCACTAATAAGAATATCCAGAAGTCAAAAATTGAATACCTTACTTTTGAAAACTAGCCGAACAATATTTTACATGGTCTAAATTGAGTACAGAACTGCGAACCACCTGATGTATTACAAAGAGTGACATATTTGAACACGTGCATCACATCAAACGGAATTCTCAATGCAGTTTCTGTCTAGTCAACCATTTCTGGTTATAATATAAAGTCCATTCGCCGATCAGTTGACATGAATTTTTGTCCTAATGTCCAGCTAGATTTTACCACTGTGTG
>OY992533.1:51098062-51190482 GCA_963921185.1 Dasysyrphus tricinctus | reverse complement strand
TTTTTGTATTTTAAAATTCTGTATTAGCAAAAATCTGTAATTCAAAATTCTGTATTTCCAAAAACTGTTTTTCAAAATTCTGTATTAAAAAAAAAAAATCGTTTTGATAATCTAAAAGGGGGAGAACTTAGTGCAGCCCTAGGAGCTGTGTTCACTTGGCCCGCATAAGTCTCCAATTTTTTTTTTTTTCGTAGAAGATGACCACTTAAATGACCGTTTTCGACCACCCTTTAACTTTTTTTGACCACCCACAGTTTTCGAGTAAATCGATTTTGAAAATAGTGGGCCAAAAGAACGCTGCGCCTCAAAAATCGATTTTTCAAATTTGATTAATGTTTTCGATAGATAATTTTTTTGAACATCAATGACCACCCCTTAACTTTTTTTGACCACCTTTAGAAATATTTTTTCTTGATTTTTGAAATTTTTTTTTTGATTTTTTTTTTTCCTTTCCATTTTTTTAATTTTCGAATTATGAAAGATGACCATTGTGAAAACTCAATTATCTAAAATGACCACCCTTCAAAATTACTCTAACTTATCAAAAAGTATTTTTTTCGAATTCGATTCTCTTTGTTGTACCTATCCTGAAACTCAAATATGTATATACGAGTATGTACCTGTTATATATTTAAATATTATTTTATATAGTTTTTACAGGTGTCCTTTTTCAGAATTGTGAATTGGGAAAGGGTTAATTCTTATTTTGAAAAACAGGTACATACAATTCACAACTCTGAAAAAGGACACCTGCAAAATACCATACTTAGTGGTTACTTCTAATTTTGAAAAACAGATACACACTCGTATATACATATTTGAGTTTCAGGATAAGTACAACAAAGAGAATCGAATTCGAAAAGAAATACTTTTTGATAAGTTAGAGTAATTTTGAAGGGTGGTCATTTTAGATAATTGAGTTTTTCACAATGGTCATCTTTCATAATTCGAAAATTTAAAAAAATGGAAAGGAAAAAAAAAATCAAAAAAATATTTCTATGGGTGGTCAAAAAAAGTTAAGGGGTCATTGATGTTCAAAAAATTATCTATCGAAAACATTAATCAAATTTGAAAAAATCGATTTTTGAGGCGCAGCGTTCTTTTGGCACACTATTTTTTCAAAAATCGATTTTCTCGAAAACTGTGGGTGGTCAAAAAAAGTTAAAGGGTGGTCAAAAGTGGTCATTTAAATGGTCATCTTCTACAAAAAAAAAAAAATTGGAGATTTTGCGGGCCAAGTGAACACAGCTAGCCCTAGGCCGTGTCCGATGTGCCACCTTTTTTTATATGTAAAATGCTTGAATGGGTCGCGCGAACTTGCTCCTGCAGTTCAAGTTGCTTGGAATTTTAGGGATTTTGTAATATAAAAATATCCAAATACATTATAAGAGAAGAGGGTATAACTTATAATATACAAAAATTATTCTAGTTGATTATAAAAAAGAAAATCGTTGTAGCGGTTTCTTTTAAATTATATTTTATAAAAAATTTTGGAAAGCTTATTTAAGACTTTACAAGGATCAATTTAATAGCAAAGTTTCAAAAATATTGAATTTTTCAAAAAAAAAAAAATAAATAATTTTTAAAAATTCAAAAAATTAACATTTTAAAAATTTTTAAATTTTTTTTTTGTATTGGAATCGGATTAACGGTTCTCTGCAAAACAAATTACCGAAAAGTTCGCCATACCTATACAATAGTTCATATAAATATTTTTTTAACCGAAATCGTTAGAGCCATTTTTGAGATGAAAAAGATTTTCCTCAACTGTTTTATGACAACAACTACCTACAAATATTTTTGGAACTCAAGCCTAGTACGCTGCTGATGTGAAACGAAAAATCCCATAATAAATGACACAACGAAATCATAAACGAAAAAATAAGTTCTACTTTAGCGCTGTTCGACGAACGAAATTAATAATTATAGCAGATTATTTGGAAGTACACTCTTTTTTCTTATACAGTTAATCACCCAAGCCATTCTAGGTTATTGATTATGTCATATAATAAGGAACTAAGACGTACATGGGATTTTATTACAAAAAATCATCAAAGGGGTCTTTGAAGATGAGAAAACCGTGGAGTGCTATGAAATTGGAGGGTGCTTTTTGGAGGGGGGGTGGAAAAGCACCCTTTTTGGCTTTTTGCATATAACTCGAAAATGCAGCAAAATTTCGAGATAATTCTCAAAACTTTTTTTGTAGAGAATAAAATTTACCATCAAAATGGATTTTTGAAAAAAAATTTAAAAAAATTTTAGTTAGCTAAATTTTAAAAAGATCATTGCAAAAAAATGTGACAAAATCGCATTTTTTTGTTTTTTTTTTTACGTATTTGCTTATAACTTTCTTACCAGCAGAGATAGGTATAGGCATTGCTTTATATGTATAAAAGAAAGATAATTAAACTTCTTTTAACACGTTGACTGCCCACGTGCATATCAAAAAGCATTACCAAAGTGCCAAGTAGCTTCATTTGTGTTCAAGTATGTTTTGTTTTATGTTTATCAATGTTTTATAGTTTTTTACTAAAATTGTGCAATATTTTAGTAATTGAGAAGCATGACTACCGGTGGGTCATGTGGCACTTTGATAATACAAAGATTTGTTTTGTGCCACATGACCCTCAGGAGAAAAGCTTCCAAAAAAGTAAAAACTGGAAAATTGCACAAATACGCGTGAAAAAGATCTTTGTGGTTATACATAATTGAACCAGTTCTGTTTATACTGGAAAAATCAACTGTTTCAATCAATGAGGTATACCAACGGACTCAGCGTCACATAGCACCCAAAAAGTGAAAAACTTGGTGAAGTACCATCTTGACAAAGGTAGAACTATGGCGACTGAAAATGTTAACATATCCGTTGCCTTAGAAAAGTCTTTTCATGCTCGTAAGGCGCATTTAATAAGAACGGTTCGCTATTTTTTAGAATTCAAATAAAAATGCTTATAACTTCCAAAATATTCGCGATATTGTGTTCTTTTTTTCTGTAGATCAAAGAGAGGGGTTTTAACTAGGTGCCGAGGAAGAAATAAAAACATTTTACCAGCAGGCCACGAAGGAAATGCACGTCTTGAAACACATAGCACCTGCCCCACCGGCGGTTCATGTGGCCTCTGGAGAAAAAATTACCTGACCCACCGGCGGGTCAGGTGGCAGTCAACGTGTTTTAAAATACATTTAAAAAAAAACAGTTTGGATAAAAATCGACCGAGAAATAGTCATTCAAACTAGGCTGATTTTAAGTTTTTAAAGCTTTATGAATGGCATTTTAGGCTACTTTGATGGACTTGTTAGATTATACGCTCAAACTAGGTGTATAAGTGGAGCCATGACCAGTTAAGTCAAAAATAAAAATCAAATTGCAATTTTTCACAGTTTTAGGGTTGCCATCTAATTTTTTTTTCAAAATTTAGAATAATTGGCAAAATCAACACACTGGCTCTTACAAAGTCAGGTTTTGTACACATATGTTAGCATATACCTTCGCATATACTTTTTTTTTAAATTTCAAATAACTATTAAACCTTGTTTTACAAAGCCGGGTTTTCAATATATGTTAGCTAATGTCTCCTTGAATAGAGACAAAACTGTGCCAGACGAGTTTGGCTGTCGAAAATGCATGCCATACGGCCCCTTAATGTTATAAAGTTGGTGATTTTTTTCTTTTTGTATACTAATTTTTAAAATAATTATAAAAACTAACAAATCTACTTTCACAAACCGAGGTATTTGGTAGTTTATGCCTTTCGTTATACGGACAAAATAGTGCCAGACGAGTTAGGTATTCCAAAATAAAAGAAAGTTATTTCTTTAATACCTACTTAGAAAATGTTGAGCTGGTCTGGCAAGGACCTTCAAACGTAAAATTGGTCTAACACTATTTTTTTTTCATGTTAGAGAAGGTATACGCTAACATGTGCTCAAAATCAGGCTTTGTAAAGGCAAGTGCGTTGATTTTGACAATTAATTTAAATTTTGAAAAAAAAATAGATGGCAGCCCTAAAACTGTGAAACATTTGAAATTTGATTTTTATATTAGACTGAACTGGTCATGGCTCACTAATACACCCAGTTTGAGCGTAAACAAGTCCATCAAAATAGCCAAAAATGCCATTCATAAGACTTTAAAAACTTAAAATCAGCCTAGTTTGAATGACTATTTCTCGGTCGATTTTTATCCAAACTGTTTTTTTTTAAATGTATTTTAAAAGAAATTTAATTATCTTTCTTTTATATAAAGCCATGCCTATACCTATCTCTGCTGGTAAGAAAGTTATAAGCAAATACGTAAAAAAAACAAAAAAATGCGATTTTTCACATTTTTTTTGCAATGATCTTTTAAAAATTTAGCTAACTAAAATTTTTTTTTAATTTTTTTTTTTTCAAAAATCCATTTTGATGGTAAATTTTATTCTCTACAAAAAAAGTTTTGAGAATTATCTCGAAATTATGCTTCGTTTTCGAGTTATATGCAAAAAGCCAAAAATGGTGCCATTGCACCCCCTCTCCAAAATGCAGCCTCTAATTTAATAGCACTCCGCGGTTTTCTCATATTCAATTACCCCTTTGATGATTTTTACAATAAAATTCCATGAACGTCTTACTTCCTTATTGCCCTGTTACTGTTTTTTAGGACATAATCAATAGCCTATTCATTATGTGCGGAAAAATGACATTTGTCATACAACATACCGTCCTTTTTATAACGAACAAATAATTCACGTTTAATAGTTCTTATTATTGAATATGTCTGTTTGGGGCATAGTTATTCTTGAAACCAAAAATGCTACTTAATGCATACTTGCGTTACTGAGAGAATGGTCACACTCTGTCCACTTTTCAATACCTACGTTTGGTATAACTCGGAAACTAAGTTGAGTTTGACCATTTAGCTCTTAAAACTTTTTCTTCAAAACTAAATTTCCAATCGTAATGGATGGTTCAAAACATTTATAAACAAATTTAACAGGAAAATTAAACAAAAACCACCAGTTTTTAGTTCTCTTTTTTTGTCCGAAAACCTATTTTTGGTACTAATTGCCAAATTCCACACTTAAATATTATTAGTCTTAGAAAAAAAAAATGTTCGTACAAAGAAGAAAATTCAATTCTCTTCAATTTACGTCATCACATTTTTTACCCTAAAGTTGTAAACAAAAAAGTTGTAATCAAAATGTAAACATTGAAAATATTCGTGTGTTTTTGATTGTAACATTTTATTCACAGTTTTTGGGTAAGAAGTATTGTTACATGAAGTGTAGAGAATTGAATTTTCTACAAATTTTTACCAACATTTTTTTCTAAGACTAATAATATTTAAGTTACCGCGGAAAACTGGTTGGCCATTCATGTTCTCATGCAATTTTTAGTTTTTAGAGGTGAACAAACTTTTTTGAAAATAAATATTTGTACCGAAAAAATCATTTTAAAAAATTATAATAATGAAACTGCAGTAACTATGTCTAAATTTGACCACCTATTTATTAGAACAGTTATTCCAAAAATAAAAAAAAAATAAATAAAAAAAAAAAAAACAATAGAAAATTGTTCAACCGCGGTAGTAGTGTTCACGCTTTTGAGGAAAAAAGTACTTGTTAAGAATTTTTGAAAACAAACATCATAACATACGCGTGTGAAGTTGGCATAACAATTTTTAGCTAGACCAATGGGACCATGGCAGGAATTTGCAGTTTTTTTGCATTTTGTATGCATTTCTATTCCGGATTTTGCAGTTCACCAAATAGGGGGTGTAACTGACTGTACTGCTAACGTCACATGTGAAGTCAGCAGTACATATTCTTTTCTCAGTAACGGAGCTACCTAGAAATGTCCAATAGAACTTCCAAATTTGCAGTTTTGTATGCACTTCAAGAAAAAAACTAAGTTCAAAATTTTAAGCCCAAATTTGACAAAAAAAATCCACAAATTCACTTTGCACTGTTAACGTCACTGTGAAGTTAGCAGTACATAACCTTTTCTCAGCTGGCTAGAAAATTGCAGTTATGTCCCAAATTTGCTGTTTTTCATGCACTTCCAGAAAAAATGCAGTTCAAAGATAAAAAATCACCATACTTTGTAAATACCAACACCAGAAGGAAAAAAAATAATTCACCATATTTAAGAAGTACCAAACCAAAGGTACATAATGAAAATTTCGCTTTGCAGAGTTTAGAAAGTACTACTGCAGACAAGAAATTATCCTACTGTTATCTGTGGTTCTAGCATTGAATATCTGTAAATAATAATTTAAATTAAATGGTACTACCTTATCATCGACATACAAAGAATAAAAACTTTTTTCGTTTCAAGATTCAAGGTACATTTATTTAACATACAAACTTCTAGCAAACATTAAATAAGAAACAATATTGCATATTGTCTGTATAACTATATCCGAAAATAAATTAAGGTTTTACAAAAACTGAACTAAAGTAAAGCATAACTACGAACTTGTAGCCAGTTCCATTGCTAAGAAAATGAATGTCATGCTAACTTCACAGTGCAGTTAACAGTGGCAAATAAATTTTGAAATTTGTATGTCAAATTTGAACTGAGTTATGTATTTTCTTGAAGTGCATATAAAACTCTTATTTTATAGCAAACTTTGTTGCTGAACAGATGGACTTTTCTGCCAAATTCACTGTGAAACTGACAGTGCAAAGTGAATTTTTCGACTTTTTTGTCAAATTTGAACTTAAAGTTTGAACTGCATTTTTTATTGAAGTGCATGAAAAGCTGCAAATTTGGGACCGAACTGCAATTTTCTACCTGGCTCAGTTGCTGAGAAAAGGATATGTACTGCTAACTTCACAGTGACGTTAACAGTGAAAAATGAGTTTATTTGATAATTTTTTTCAAATATAGGGACTTCAAACTTTGGTCTTTTGGAGCCTAACTGCAAATTTCTAGGTATCACCTTTGCTGATAAAAGGACTTTCATGCTAACTTTACAGTAAAGTTAGCAGTACTGTATGAAATTTTTTGTATGTAAGGACTTCAAAATTTGGGGGTGATCGTTTGAAATGCAAATTAAACGGCAAACTCAGAGCCTCATTTCAGATTCCTAGCTAGCTAGCGGCTGCTGAGAAAAGGACAGGCACTGCTAACTTCAATGTGAAGTTCGGTTACACCCACTATTTGGTGAACTGCAAAATCCGGAATAGAAATGCATAAAAATGCAAAAAAAAACTGCAAATTCCTGCCATGGTCCCATTGGTCTAGCTCAAAATTATGTTCATAACATAGTTACCACCGGGAAAATATTTTTTTTTATTATTTTTTTTTCTGGAATAAAGGTCATAAGGCCTAGTATAACCAGCTACAAGGATGCCGGGTGCTTCACCCGCCATTTTGAAAAATCGAGTTTTTACCAATTTAAATTTAGATATCTTGAGATGGTTTATCGTATAAAAAGTTGTTGCGATCTTTTAAATAAAACTAATTATTATTATTCTTTTTTAATATACACGTTTTATAATGTAAGATTTATTTATATATTAATGTATACATATACATATATTGAGAAAACTGAAAAAAAGGAAAACTTTTCAACTCTTATGGCCATTTCATAAACAAACACCAAAATTGCTTTCATCTAAGCTCCTTCTAAATTTTATCAGTCATTTAAAATATTTCAGTTTCACCATCGTAGAAAAGGATATTTTCATTTAAGTGAGTTTGCCTCACATTCCTGAATACACAAAAAGAGGTTGTATCCCTCGCTAAATATCAGCTGTTAATGGCTTGACAAAAAAGACTTTTAGAATTTAATGAGACAAACACGTGTTTTTAATTTACAAGGGCATTTAAATTCTTCTTAAATTTAGAAGCATCATTTAAAGGCTAACTGGCTTTTTAAATAATTAAAAGCTTTTCGTGAGAATATGGCCATTTATGTATGAATCCTAGATGAAGAATTCATGTTAAAAAAATAACGAAATTTTCTATAATTTCTTATTGTATCAGCTAAACAAAGGTGATGTCAATTTCATTGAAAGCACTTAAGGAACAATGAAGTTCCATGGATTTGGAAACTTTTTTTTCGATATTTTATCCTTCTATACCTATACTTCCTTATCTGAGGAAACTTATACTTTTCGAAACTTTTTCTTCTCAAAACCGTCTATTTTCGAAACTTTAGTTTTTCAGAACCTTATACTTCGAAGCTTTGAAAAGGAAAAAAAAAAAGCATAAGAATCGCGTGATCGAGGAATTAGAGGGATGCCATTGTAGGAATGAAGTTCAGAAGTTTCACCAAAAAGTATAAAGAACCTCCCAAGGTTACAAGGCCCTACTCGAATCCTGCAAAGACGATCAGGGGAACATCGTGGTAGAATCGGTGTCGATGTCGGTGCTGAGGATATGGATAAATCATTTCTGCAAATTGTGTAATGGCGATGACCAACCGAATTCCGCTACAATGTAGATTGCATTATTCAAACTAGACGGCGCACTGTGCGGTGCGGCGTAGGCCAATAATTCCATCCACCCGATCTCAACGAAGTGAAGATAGCTATATCTAAACTTAAGTTCGTTAAGTTCGGCTCAGCTATTCAAAGCGGCTGGCGATGAATTGGTTACGAGTATGCACCAGCTCATCTGTAAAATATGGTCGGAGGAAAGCATGCCCGATGAATGGAACCTCTGCATTGTTTTCCCGATTCTGACGAAAGGTTATCCTCTGGACTGCAACAACTACAGAGGCATAAGTCTTCTTAATATCGCCTACAAGATCTTCTCTGATGCCGTACTTTGTGAACGCCTGAAGCCATTCGTCAACAACCTGATAGGTCCATATCAGTGTAGTTTTGAGCCTGGGAAGTCCACCATCGACCAAATATTCACACTTCGGCAGATCTTGGAGAAAACCCAGAAGTTTCAAATTGATACCCACCACCTTTTCATCGATTTCAAGGCCACGTATGACAGCATATATAGAGACGAGCTATATAGAGAAATGTCTAATTTGGGCATCCATGACAAACTCATCTGTTTGTGCAGGATGATGATGAATAATGCACGCTGCTCCATCAAGGTTGGCAAAGACCTTACCGACACCTTTGATGTCAAAAAAGGTTTTAGGCAAGGCGACGAGCTGTGATCCGACTTATTCAACATCGTTCTTGAAAGAATAGTGCAAAACTCTCACGTCAACACTAGAGGCACAATCCTTCAAAAGTCCGTCCAATTACTCGCTTACACTGACGACATTGACATAAAAGGACGAACAAAGCGTGATGTCAGTGTTGAGAATTGAGAAGGATGCCAAGAAGATGGGTCTAACGGTGAATGAAAGCAAAACGAAATATATGCTGTCAACAATAAAGGACACCGACATCTAGGACAGAACGTCACTATAGACAGCTATAGTTTTAGGTGGTCAGAGACTTTGTCTACCTAGGATCCGCTATAAACTCAGCGAACGATACCAGTGCTGAGATCAAACGAAGACTCTTGCCAATCACTGTTTCTTTGGGCTAAGAAGGCAATTGAGAAGCAAAGCCATCTCTCGAGCAACTAAACTGTCCCTGTATAAGACGCTTATCATGCCGGTCCTGATGTATGGTGCAGAGGATGGACACTGCTAACGGTGGATGTGAGAACGCGTTAGACTGCTTTGAGAGGAAAATTCTCCGGGTGATTTTTGGTCCCGTCTCCATAGATGGGGAATGGAGAAGAAGATATAACAACGAACTGTATGGGCTGTACAGCGACACCGACCTAGCCATAAAAGTGAAATGCCAACGACTGCGATGGCTGGCTCACCTAGAGCGAATGGACACCAATGCTCCGGCCCGGAAAGGCTTTGAATCTTACCCCTTGGGACAGCGCAGTAGAGGTGGACAGCGTTAGAGGTGGCGCACGCAAGTGGAAAAGGACCTCAACCAACTTGGCGTGTGAAGCTGGAGACAGCTAGCTAGAAAGTGAGCCGGCTGGAAGAAGCTTGTTGGTTGAGGCCCTGGTCCACCCCGGAATGTAGCGCCACCTTAAGCAAGTATGTAAGCAATGAAAAAGAAAAATACAAACAAAAATACTGAGGCTGTCTCGGTATTAAAACGGCAGTGTGAACATTAGGTTTTTTTTTATTGGAGCGAGAACGTTTTGAGAATGTATCAGTATTGGCACAGAAGTGTGAATCAAGCTTAAGCTCCAAAAAATCAAAACAACAAATTTTTCAAAATACAAATTAAAAAAAACATGTTTATCACAACTCAGCCCGTGGGGTAAGCACAAACTTAATCAAAACATATTCATGCATACCGAACAAAAATTACACAAAATGAATACCTACTGAAACTACAAAATATCAACTTTTTTTTTATGTTTATACAAGTAGGTAAAGTATCCATTAGCTTTGAGGGAATATTTTGGTCTTTCCCATATCCCATTATTCTGAATTTTGATGTAAGGTTGTTGTAAGCTGTCACCTCTTGCCACTTTAACTTCTATCCCTGGTGCCCAGTCTTCTCTATATTGATTTTATAAAAGTAGAGTAAAGCTAAATAGTTTCAAAACCATAAATAATTACATATTTTGAAACAACTAATTCAGCACAGCACTGTTTGTTCCGCCAAAAAGATTTTGTTCTTCCGACGTTGGTGATCGGTACCCCATTTACACGATAAAAAAAATATTAAAAATAATTCAATTGAAAAATAAAATAAAAAAAAATATTAATTCGTTGACAATTATATAGATACTTTCGCTTTCCTCTGTTTTTGCATGAAATAACGGAGTCCACTAACCCAAGGAACCAAATCGTAGTTCTCCTGAGAATTATTGTAACCGAAAACTCGCGCTGGACGACAGGTAGACAACGGAATATCCCCCACCCACGTCCATTCCTCCTACTAGCATGATGAGGAAATTCGCTGACCAGGAATTCCGGGAAATCCCTATTTTGTTGTATTTTTTTTTTGTTGATGTATCCACCGACCCAGCTGTCTACTGCGACATCAACTCATAAGGTGGCCGATGACGGATAAGCAATAAATTTATTAGACGAACTAATTGCTGTGGTTAGCTATTAAATGAACAACAGCCCCCCGCCGTTCACTCTGGTGGTCGTGTGAGCCAAGAGCAATATCAATAACTATACAAAAAAAAATGTTTCACAACATGTTGCAATCTAAGTTTGTTGCACACGCGACCACAAGCACAACCACCCCTTGGGGGTTGGTTAGTTGTCTACGTCTTTGGAAAGCTCTCGGAGATGACACACGATGCGCGACCCTAAAGAAAAGAATCTATTTATCTATCTTTTCCCAAAGAGCCGATAAAAAATCTTATGTCGTCGACGACGACGTCTACGTTTCGCTTCGCTGCGATGTCGTGCAATGTTCTAAGGTTGGTGTTGTGAGTTGTTGGTGTTGGTTGGATTGAATTGGATTGGATTTGGATCTCCCCAATGTGCAGCCCCACATTGAAACGATGAAAAAGGGGGTGTGGGGTGGAAGACGGCAGATACCATTGACGGAGTCGTAGACGACTTGGGAATTGTTTTTCCTCTGCCTTTTTTTTTCGTTTCGTTTCTTCGTGGCGATGGCGTTGTGAGGCGAATTGATGGTATGGAGCTAGTATAGGGCTGGTTTGGGGCTTCTGCTGACTTCTGTTGCCTGCTTCCTACCTTCCTCCTCCTTGATGTTGGTGCTCCATTCTGGTGTGGTCGTGTGTGAGCTTACTATACGAGAATGAGTGTACGACGACGACGAGCGACGATGACGATGACGACCAACGACGACGGACGAACGCTTCTCACCAAATCATTTTTCAATCTTGTGTTGTTGTCGGTCGGTTGGGTGCTGTGATGTGCTGTTTGGTCGAATTTTCGTAGGGTACGTCAGGAAGGAGGGAGTTTTGTATGTTTGCTGCTATGCGATTGTTATTGTTGTTGTTGCTGTTATTGGATGATCGGGTGCTGCTGGTCTTCTCTACGCGTCGAGTAAAAGTCAAGAAGCCTCGAGCAGATGCAACGTGGTCGCCGCAGCAACTGGTCGGCTTTTTCGGGAATTTCTTCCTCACTCGCTTCGAGCAATATTTTTAGCTTCGCATTTCGATTTACGTATCGAACTGAGAGTATACCTAACGATTGTCGTAGTCGTAGTCGAAGTCGAAGTATCGTATAGTTCAATTCAGTCGTTGGGTTGTTCTTGCTCGTGAACTTTGGTGCTACAAAAGTGTTTTGTATCTTTTTCTGCGTATCCTGTATTTATAGGTAATTTGTTGTTCTCCGACTCGGTGACGGTGAGAAGAGGGTGCAGCGGCGTGCGGTGGATTCGTTCATACCTTATTCTGAATTCCGAGAGTGCGTAAAAAGTTTCGTGCCGGGTTTTTGTTGTGTGTATCGTGTGTTCGAAACAGTGAGGTGAATTTTGTGTAGCAAATTATTATACTATTACAATGTTCAAGGGGTTGATTGTGGGGGTGGGGTGGTAGCTTTTGTCGTTGGTCGTTTAGGGATGGTGTGACAATATTTGTTTTGCATTTCTATTATATTGATTGTATTGATAATTGAGCTTTTACGCTTCAAGAGGTATTTTTATGCGTTCTTGTGTTTCGCAAAATGTGTGTGCGGTTTGTGATAGTAGTAGTGGTGTATATGGCAGTGGTGGTGACAGGTGTGACATAGTGGGTGGTTAAGGGTTGATCATTTGAGCGAGATAGGTAGGTATAATACATACAAATGGGATTGTAGGTAGTCTTTAAACCATTGGCTTTATTTAAACAGATAGATATAGTGCTGTTGTTGTTATTGTTGCTAGAAATAAACGAGGTATTATAGAGAAAGAAGAAATAGAGCCTATTTAAACGAGGTGATACGTGTGGTTAGGCATGGATGTATAAAGGTGCCCGCCGATATGATTAGACAGTGAAGGCAAGAAGGATGGATTTAAAGGGCTTAAGTTTCACAAAACAGTGTTGCGTTGAAACCTTTGGAAAATCAAATCAATAAAGGATTAGGATTCAGTTTATAACACTTGAGACTTTTTTGTTTATTTTTGTTTTGTATAGATTTATTTTTGTTGGTTTGTATGTACATAACTATGTATGTAGGTGTGGTAATTGTGTTTGACGAAGTAGATACATATTGATTTGCTGTCTGATTAGAAAATGTATGCAGGTATTTTGTTCGGTAGAAAAAGAACAATAACATTATTAGTGACACAAAGCAGACTTAAATTGAAGAAAAAAAGGTTACCGTAGATTTTATTTAAAGAAGCTGAATTAAGTACAAAGAACAATAAATGAAAAAATAACTATTTTTTTTAAAAGATTGTAAACCATTAAAACGTTTTTTATGAGCAATATAATAGTAACCATAATTTTAAGAACTTGTTCGTTTTGTGTCTCAAAAAAATAAAGTAAAAACCTTTAATTTAAAATCATTCATACATAAGGCAAAAGCCAAGATCAGTTTTGAAGGGCGAGCTTTTTGGGAGAAAAATTTTCATCAAAATTTCCCATTTTCACAAATTAAAGCTCACACGAAGTTCAAGAAAATCTGAATCTATGTATCAAAATTAAGCTCGAAAATAATATTCCGAACAGGTGAACAATTATTTTATGCGATATATTATGACAGATAAGTGGTAGGTATACCAACTTAAATGTAAATTCAATTGGCTGAAGCTGCGTTCTAATTGGTCTTATAGAGAGAGAGAGAGAGTTATTGATTGGAGCTGAAACTTAACGCAAACTAGGTATGTCATACTCGTACGATTAAACTATCCTAACACCAACATAAATACAAATTGTATACAAATTAAGTGACAGTTCTTCATTTTTACTTGCGATACATGTATTATAGGTAGGTACCTTAGGGTAAGTTTTGGATTCGTGCAAAAGTAAAAAAATAAAAAAAAGGACAACAAGAAGTGATAGGGAACACGAAAAAGTGGGTGGCATAATTCTGTCTGTCTGTCTGTCTGTCTGTACCTCGATCTACAAAGCCTTAACCACTGAAGCAATTTTCTTCAAATTTAAGGTTTTTTGTAATATCCTAGAGGGAACATTTAAATATGAAATTGGCTCCAACGGTAAATGCCATACAACTATTACGGATATATCTATCTCAGTAACGGCTCTAATAATTTTGATAAAAAAATCAATGTATTATTGTAGGTCTTATATAGAAACTTTGCCTGGTCCCGCTCTTAACTATTAGGAATTCTTATCTTATTGGTAGGTATGGTTTACAGTGTTTTTTTTTGTTGAAAAATCCATGTAAGTTGAACTAAATTTAATACAAATTGCGTATGACAAGTCCCTCATTTTGTCACTGATAAGTCCAAGTCAGACGAAACGCCAATTTGTAGGACTAAGGCGCCAGTTATAGCTATCATTGAAACTCATCATTGAAAACTTTAATGATTGATTTTGAGACGTTTAGAAAGTAAATTCAAGTATTATTTTGATGGACGATTAAATCTCAAGACTTAATTAATACTTCTAGTCAAAAAATAGTTCAAATAGGTCCAATTTTCCACAAAAAATGACTTTTAATTTTTCAATGATCATAGGTAAGGTAGTTCAATCATTGAAACAAGAAAAGTCTTTTTATGTGGAAGGTTGGGCCTATTTGAATTATTTTTTTGGCTAGAAATATTAATTAAGTCTTAAGCTTTATTTGTCCATCAATATAATAAATGATTTTATTTCCTAGACGACTCAAAATCAATCATTAAAATTTTCAATGAAGAGTTTCAATGATAGCTATAACTGGCGCCTAAAGGCCATAAAAAGCTATTTTGAATCAATAATAATTAAACAAGCCCAATCCTTAATGCTTAGTCTTCTACTTGGCTGATTTATTTCAGTAACAGCTCAATGGATTTCAATCAAAATTTGTATGCAACAGATCCTTTAAAATTTAAATAATTTGCATATCAAAATTTAGAAAAAAATTGCATTTTTAAAAATATGTATGTATATATATTACTTTCGTTTTTTTTTTGAAAATTTTGATATTTCAAAAACGGGTTGATGAATTTTTTTGAAGTTTGGTTTATAAATGTATATAAATAAATTCTCAAAATAAACCCATCAATATTTTTACTTGCGATATAGGTAGGTACTATAAGTCAAGTTTTGGATTCGTGGAAATACAAATTTTGAGATAACAATCAGTGGCGTAGCGTGAGTTTCTGCTGCCTGGAGCGTTGGAAAATTTTGCCGCCCCTCCCTCCCACAAATTTGAAACTATTCATATCCAAAAGACTTTGAACTATGCAAACAAATAAATTCAACAAAATTTGTCGGCAGAGCTTAGTTTATTTTGTATTCATTTCCACTTCTTTTAGACTCAGTCAACTCTCTTTTTGCGTCAACGTGTAAAAGAAGGCATAAATGTGTTGCAGATCTTACGATTTTTTACAAAAAAGCTTAAGATGATACTTTTTTTCTAAAATTGCCTCATTTTCCGTATGAATTTTGTATCAGTTTCAGTAAACTAATTAATGGTTTTTTTAAACTGGTTTGGTCCAAAGAAAATTTTGTTTATGAAAAAAATATCTCAAATGATTTCTCACCGTCGAACTCGAGATTTTGATTGATAGGGAAGACAAAAAAGTGGGTCTCGCAATAATTCTTTCCGTTTGTTTCGGCTACAGCCTTAGCAGCAGGAAGGACTTTCTTAACACTTGGTATATAGTGGTGTTTGTACATTACCCTCATATATTTCTTCACTTTTTTTAATCAAAAGTAAGGGTACCTGTGACCTGCCAGTCTGCCACCTGCCATATAATTTTTTTAAGCAATTTTACCAAATCTTATTTTTCTAAAAAACAGATCAAAAACATTGACTTTTGGTTCTCTTGAAAACTGTGACTGATTTTAATCATTTTTTTTTTTGCATACAGAAACTCCTAAAAAGTAAAAAAAAAAGCCCTTAGAATGGAAGTTTCAAAAAAGTATTTTTTGGATTTTCAAAGTATGTAAATTTCAAATTTTTAAAATATCTATGAATAATATTACGAATTTAAAGCCCGTATGACACTACATTTTTCTCACATTTTTAATGAACTGAAAATTAAATTAAAGCAGAACGTACAATTTCTTATTCAAAACTTGATAGGTGTGAGTGGGTGCGCACTATATCCATAAATGTAAAAATGTCACAAAAAATTTATAAAAAATGTGATTTTCAAATTAAATTTGTCAGGTTCTGGCAGCTTTTCTTGATATTTCAGAATTAAAAATGAAAAATTATTTCAAGGTACACTCAGTTACAAAAGTAGATATACACTGGACCCTAGAGAACACTAGGTTATGATGTTTATTTTCTTTTGGGACACATTGTAAATGTGAAATTTAATTTAGAGAAATGCTATCCCTTTCTAAAAAATACTTTTTATCCCTTATTTGCTCTGCTGACACTTTGATAGATTAAATGAGAAATACAATGAAGAAAAAATGTAGTGTCATTCGGGCTTAAACTTGCAAAAAATATTTTCCCACAAAAATATCAAAATATCAAAATATTCTCCAAAAATTCATCATGAATTCAGATTTTTTTTTTTGTCACTTTTATCAAATAAAAATAAACATTTTTCTCTCATAAATTCCATGTTTTTCTTTACAATTTTTAAAACCGTACGTACGTGCGTCCCAGTTGTGGATTTTATTATATTTGAAATGGTATGATAACATATAAAATTATCCGAATAAAAAAGATTGCTGGTCGCTATAACCCTAAATAATAATTTTCTGTTTCCGAAATTTCAGAAAAATCATCAAAAGAAATTACTTTCAACATTACCTACATTTTTTTTTTGAAAACATTTTAGCGGGAGATATTTTGTTTTTACGGAAAGGTTATTGCGTTGACGACAAAACCTTTGGTTTCAGTAACGGCTGCCCCGGACAAAATTTTTAAGGGGCGCCAAAATTTAATAATTATGCGAACTGCAGGGCACTTTCGGTAATCAGCAAGGTAGTTTCATGTATTGGTATTTCAATTCATGGAGCCGTGAATTTGGTCATTGAAATTCATTGCGTAGCCTTTCTGTTCACGTAGACTCCCACCTGGATTTTAAAATCAGTAATTCGCATGAATACATTTGCTCAGGGCCGCAAAATTTAACAATTAATTTCCTTGCTCCGCATATATATAGACTCCCTCATAAAGTGCCACCCCGGGGCGGACCGCCCCCTTCGCCCCCCATAGATATGCCACTGATAAAAATCGAACATGGCATTACGATGATAGAGGACACCAAAAAATTGGGAAGCATAATTCTGTCAGCTGTCTGTCTGTATGTCTGTCTGTCTGTCTGTCTGTCCGCCTGTCTGTCTATCTGTTTATCTATCTGCCTGTCTGTCTGTTCGTCTACAGCAGTGATTCCCAAAGTGGTCCAGGTGCATCCCCGGTTTCGATAGTAAAGAACAAAAATGTAGCCATGACTGTATCTGTCAATGTAGGCAACAAATACCTACACCAATCAAAAACATTAACAGCCCTATTATTGACACGATTCAAAACTAGTTTTAATGTAAAACTAGTTCTATAGGGATTTCGAGTGGTATGTTTTGAACATATTGGTATTATTCAAACAAAAATTGACATCTAAAACTCTGATTTCGAGTTTTAGATGTCAATTTTTGTTTGAATAATACCAATATGTTCAAAACCTGAAACTCAAAACCTCTATAGAACTAGTTTTACATTAAAACTAGTTTTGAATCGTGTCAATAATAGGGCTATAAGGGAACAAGAAATAACATTCCAAATTTGTCCGTGATTCTGACAGGCTGTATTTCGGTAAATAATGATCGTACTGCGCCTTTAAAAAAAGAATTTAGAAGCTTTAAAAATAAAAATTCTAATTTTCAGATTTTTTTTAGAAGCTTCTCATGCAATCCTAGAAATAATTTTGTGCATAGAAATATCTTAAATTTTTTACTTATATTTTTGTCCACGGGCCTAGAAAAAATTTTTCAGTTAGGCTGGCATAAGCCTGTTTATTTAGCAATCCCTTTTTCCAAACCTCTATTAATTGTCTTGCGTAGTTGAGAGTTGTTTTAAAAAAAAGCAACGAATGTTTCTTGTAAAAACTTGCATATTCGATATTCGGAGCAACGCATGTCGAGATTTGCAAAGTGCCGCCCACTCGCACATGGACGAAATACGACTTGTGTGTGCTGTGCTTGCAATCTTGCTTGAATTTGCTTGATTCCTCTCCAATATAAATACGAATGCTACCAAAGACAAACGCTTCTTATTTGTTTCCGGAATTTTGAAATTTTTTTGCCAGTGCCAATGTCACTTATTGCAGGCAGATATACTCGAAAAAATATCCTGGGCTTTGGGAAATTGCGAGAAAACTTTCATACCTTGTCGAAAAAAGTTTTAATGTCGTTACAAATTTATTCACAAAAAAAAAAGAAGCAGAATGAACATCACAGAACGGGGAGATTTGCGATTATTGCTCACAAAACTGAAGCCAAATATTAATAATTTGCTGTCAATCCAGCAAGTACCTACATACCTCCCTTTAAAATTATTACTTTTTTTATTGTTGATTTGCATTGTTGAAGCTACGATACGTTATTAATGTTTAATTTTAGTTCTATGAAGTCTATAATCGTATTATTTTAATAAGTAGAACTTAACAAAACATACTATTTTTATTTCTACCACTCTAAATTTAGGGTTGGAACTCAGCTGCGACGCAAAATTCCATCGGTAGATCTAATCTTCACATTTTTTGACGAGTTTTGGGAATATTTTAAAAATGTTGCAGCAGAGGGTTTAGCGAAATCAGTTTCATTTTTAAAGTGGTCTACGAGAAAAAAGTTTGGGAACCTCTGGTCTACATTCTACACGGCTCGATCGTTTTTCTTCAAACTTGGTACATATTGGTTTTTGGTGATTATACCCACACGTTTTTTAACTTCCCATTGAAAGTTATTGTAATTGGTCCGATTTTTCGAATCGAAAATTTTTACGTTTCGGGCTCCTTAGAATCGGAATCCATCATATTTAGAGAGATGTCTGTGTTTGTACGTACGTTCGTACGTTTGCTCGCTTTTTTTCGTTCACCATATCTCAAGAACGAATAAAGATATCGACTTCGGATGCATTTTATTTTATAGATAGTAGTTTCGTAACGTGCAGAAAGCACTTTTAAAAAAAATTGAATGAGCGGTTTTTTTACTAGAGCAATTTAAAAAAATTGTTGTTGAATTTCTTTAGTCCTGAATATCTCGAGAACAAATAATGATATCGACTTCGAGTTAATTTCAACCTATAGTTTTTTTAAAATAAAAAAAAAGTTGCTTAAAATTTTCGAAAAAAGTTATTTGGCTTAAATATCTTGAGAACAAGCAATGATATTGGCTCCGAGGTAATTTTTATTTATACACTAGCTTATATATAAACATCGGTAACATTTTTAAAAATATTGAATTAATAGTTTTTTCTTAAGGCAAACAAAAACTGCAAGCAATTTTACCAATAATTGTTGAAAATTTGTTGAGAACAGACATTGATATTGGCTTCCGGTTAATTTAATTCTAAATACTAGATTATAATAAATTGGTTATTGATAGCTTTTGCAAAAAAGTTCAACAAACAGTTTTCTAAAAGCGAAAAAAATACAAGAAACTTTACCTACCAAAAATGGTTGATTATTTTTTTAGTCTCAAATATCTCAATAACAAACATTGATATGGGCATTGGGAAAGTTTTGCTCTGCATACTAGTTCAAATTTATAAACGAAGTAATAAACAGTTTATAGGAAAAGGAAATTTTTCTCTGATATCTAGAAGGCAAACCAATCTTCAGTCTTCGCTTGCTTGCATATTGAACACCTGAAAAAGTTTTCGAAGATCGAGAATCGGCGATTTTTTAATAAAAAACTAATATTGGGCCTCTAGCTTCTGAGGGCACCAATGGGAAGTTACTAATGTGGGTCTCACCCAGCCTCTTTTTCATTTTATTCTTAGAACAAAAAATAACCGTACCTGCCATACAATTTTGTTTAGCAATTTTACATATCTTATCGTATTTTCTCAAAAACGGCTCCATAACTTTTCTTAAAAAAATTCAATAAATTAAGATTAGTAAAGACTTCCATTAAATGGAAAAGTATTTGTCAAAAAATGAAAAAAAAATGATTTCAATAAACAGAAGCTTCCAAAAAATATAAATAGTTTTGTAACCCAAAATTTTGAAAAAAAAATATTTTTTGAATTTTGAAAAAATGTTTCAATTTTTTTTTTGAAAATCAAATATTTCGAAAACGATACGATCGATTTTTTTAAAACTCGATGCTCAAGAATTTTTTAGTACTGTTTAAAATATTTTAAGAAAACATTTTACACTTATGAAAAACTAACGGTTCCTTCCATACACAAGTTTAAAAACCGCAAAGGCAAATATTGGGTCTTGTGAATAAACAAATAGCTTAAGCTAAGACTTGGATTTTTAAAAATCTCCTTGCGTTGCTTTTCGGTCCCAAAAAATAATAGTTTTACTTTAAGCTTCTAAGCCAAAGCATGTGAATAAACAAACGAAAGCTAGAAATATTAAGCATAAGCTAGAATTTTCTAGCTAAAACTATTTAACATTATCTTTTTTTTATTCACATGAAACAAAGCTTAAGCTAGAACCGTCTAGCCTAAGCTACTAGTAATAGCTATGACTAGCTACCTTAAGCTTGGTACAAAAATAGCTTCAGCTTTTTTTTTTATTCACAAGGCCCAGTGTCTTTTCACCCGCGCCACTATTTCTTTGAAATTTGAATATTTATTTCTGCGTCTTAAACGAAATAGGCTGTTTTCTAAATATTCCTTAAGAATTTTATAAAGTCCTTCTGTCAGAACTTGTCTTAATTTGAGTTTGAAGCCTTCGTGTCACACTTCGTCAAACGCTTGCGATACATCCAAAAAGACCGCCGCACAAATTTTCTTATATTCAAAAGCTCTCTCGAGTACATCAGTAATTCTATGTACTTGATAAATTGTTAATACATATACGTTAATATTTTAATTGTTTAAAATTGTACTTCATTTTTATCGATTTGTTTAAAGTTTTAACTAATTTTGAGACATTTTTGAGACTGTTTTTCTCTAAGCTAGCATTTTTCTAACTCAAACGGTTTATTTAAAAACACAGCAGGCTTTCACGGTTTCTGGCATGGGCAGTTAAGACTTGGTAATTATTGATAAAAGGTTTAAACTGAGTTTGGAAGAAAAAGAAATAATATTTTCAAGAACCGTTACAAATTTTGTTGAACAAAATTATCAACGGTGGTTACATATAACATCAACAATATTCACTAAAGATATCTCAGGGAGTAACAAAGATATTGAAAAGATTTTTATCAAATTTTGAAGGAAAAAGATAAGTGCTTTTAGTTACTAACTGTATTGAAGAAAACTACCTCTCAATTTACATAAGCTCAAAAATGGTGAAAAACGATTATTTTTTATCTCGAAAACCCGAGCTGATAGCGAAAAATGGATGACGGATTTGAGCTTAGCGCCCAAAAGTGTGTCTAGAAACATTCTTCACTTGTCGTGTTAAAAAGTTGATTGAAACCTGAGTAACTAATTTGTTTAACTGACAAAAGAAAACTGGAGCGAAAGTGATTTAGTGGAAATAAAAAATATCTTTCATCAATCCGAGGCGGTCCAATGATGCAAATCACTTTTTATTTTCATATTCGTATGTGTTGAAAAAAAAATTGAAAAGTTTAATAAATACAACAACATAAATGTTTAAAAACAAAAACATGCTTTGTCATGATAATACTTTTAAGAAATAATTTCTTTGTAACAAAAAAAAAAAATATTCTAAAAAAAACATTCAAATTCAAATTGTTTCCACTCACGTGGCTTCTATTTATAAAATAGGAAATTCTCAGGTTGTACTTCATGTTAATTCTTTATTTAAGCATTTGACACCTTAACCTTGATCTTGATCTGTTCATGTGCGGACGAGAAACTTGTAGGTGTAGACATTTTAAATCGTCACCCAATTTGTCTGGCGTTATGATTCACTTCACAAAAGGGTGTAAGTTTTAAACACGCGGCCAAATTTAGACTCCTTAATGCCTGAGCCAATCTTTATTTACGGGCCCCCAAATATATTATTTTATCAAATTCTTTTTATATGAATGCTTTTTTAAAGTACAAATTTGGAGAACTCGAATTATGTTTAATAGTCGTCGTCATAGTTTAGAATTAGTTTCTTTATGAATTCATAAGGCTTCTTTCATTTTCGAAAATTACTTTTTTAGCTGGACATAATGTTTATAGAGATCGTTTATCTTTTCATCTTCCTTTAAACTTAAAACATCAACCTCAAACGTTCAATCAGCTTAGTTTTTTACTTGCAAAATAGTTAAAATAAAGATCAAAGTCTGAAGCTTCTTCAGGGTCATGATGCAAACCATCTTAATTATCTATTTGTTTCCTGGATTTGTTGTCCCCTGAGACATGGTGCCATAAGCCACAGTGGTAAATCCGGCACTGACTTTATTGTTTCTTAGTTCCTAGATCTGTGTCTCATCAAATTGCAATGTGTAGCAAAACAGAACATCTGGGAAAAACTCGTGCACTTGATATTCAGATTCAGCGAACATTTTCATGTATAGAAAGATTGTAGTTGCATGTTCGGGATGAAGCTTAGATTTCAACAGAATTCGACGGAGGCTTGATTTCTTTCTTTAGATTATTTAATTTATAATTTTGAAAACCGGAATCTCATTTTGGTTGCTTCTTCTCAAAATATATCCCATCAGCCTGTCAATCATTAATTACCTCCATGAAAATAAATCTACCAAAAACATCTATCCTCGAAACATCTTCATCTTGAAGCTTGTCAAATCAATTAACCACCCAAATTGTTGCACATATATAAAAAGAAGTTCAGTGTCCTAAGACTTGACTAGATGTATATTAAATTTTGATAATTTGCAATTTTCTTGGAACTCATCATCATTCGGGCTTAACCACAAAGGAAACCTTATATCCCTCAGAATTGATTGTATAATTCGTAGATATACTGCAGCTGGGCGGTCTATATGCTTGTCACTTGTGTGCATTTCAAAAATTTCACAGCCAATTGAAATTTGGTCAATTTCTAAGAACCAATCCGAGAACTCCGATTCATGTCAATCAATTAGTGGCAATTTAGAAAGAGCATCAATTTAAACTGCATATCGCCACACAATGGTGCGAAACACAAAAGCGGGGACGCAGCGGGCTATATTTGATGAAAAAATTTGGTGTATTTCAGATTTCACACGAAGTTCTAGCGAATCGAGATTGAAATTTTGACTGTCAGGGGAATTGATATAAGTTAAGTTGTTTTTGTATTGACTTTTTCCTGTGACATCAACAGAAAAAATACAAGAAAAAAAAAAACAAAAAAAAAAAGGCGGTAACGAACATGGTCACTATCCAGAGGATGTACGCGTCCATCTGGATTTGGCTAGTGAGTGTGATAATTATTTCGAGTGCAACATCGAATGTAGTTCCTGATTCGAATAGCCGATGCTCGGCGCGGAAGTACACATCCATTTTGAATTCAATCGATGATGTTGAGGATTTGGAAATTGACGTTCCTGTCAATATTGCTTTTGACACCATGCAGAAAAAGAGGTGAGTATTTACAAAATGGCATTTGATTATGTAAAGGAAATTAATTGAAACAATTTTTTTTTTTTTTGTCGATGAAATCGATTTTTGTTTTTATAAAGGTTATTTCCGTTTTTCATCATAGTTTTAAACTTAACTTTTAAGAAATAAACTTCTGTAAAATGTATTCAAATTTAAAATTGCCTTTCAAAACAGTCTACACAAACTTTGATATGGACAGTCAATACACCTTGTGTTGTTTTAATTTCTAAAAATTGAACCCTTAAATACTTAAATGTTACAAAAAAATTGAGAGATATTCGGCATCAAAACTGGCGAATACAACAATTGGTAATGCAATTCCTCTATAAAAGGTGGTCTGCATATACTTAAAAGTGGTGTGTTATACGTGTCGCTGAAAAGGTTACTGCCTATACTTCATTTTGTTATATTTCCCTAAGTTGTGTACCATGGAGTTCAAGTACAATTCTGTATTGGGCGGTGGTCTATCTACTCAACAATAAAATGTCATATGGCATCAAAAAGCTTATAACGTTTATTTCTTTTTATTATATAGCAATTAAGATTTAAATTATGGGGTTTTAGAGATATTCGGCTTCAAAACACCAAAAAGAACAATAAAGAAACTGAGCATTTGGAGTTTTTTTTACTTCTCAGAATCAACGGGTCGTACATCGTAAAAAAATTTATTGCATGTACCTAATGTAGTTAAATGTAGGAAATGAAGTTTGAGAAATATTTGGAATTAACAACGAAAAATTATGTTCCTGTTCTTTTCGGTGTGTTGAAGCTGAATATCTCTCAACCAACGGCTAAATATCAAAATAAATTACATGCAATATCGAATAATTTTGAATGAACAACAAGAACTTATGTGTGTTACCACCAAGTTTAAAGGCTGGAGTTATAGCTATTTCACGAGAGCCACCTCGATCATCAGACTCCTTTAGTGGTGCTTAGTCTGGTTGTGCTCGTATTAATTGAAAAACTCTTTGCCGTCATATGGGAGTGAACCATGAACCTTGCGATTCAGAGGCCGATGCTCTACACATCGCGCCACTGAAGCCACATGGTTAGCAATATCCTTTTCAACGTTGTACGACACTTTGATATGTTGAAGAAGACAATATCCAAATGCTGAGTTGCATTTTTGTTCTTTTCGGTGCTTTGCGGCCGAATACCTTCTGAGCCTCATGGTTCAGAGCTAAACGGCTGGATAGGGCCGGCCACGATACCAAACCAAACGAGACTTTTATTGGTATCGTCTCGGTATCGTTTAAATTGAAAAATGTCGGTATCGTCTCGGTATCGGTCTCGGTCTCGTATTACTAAATCTCATCTCGGTATCGTATGACTAAGTTTGGTATCGGTATTGGTATCGGTCTTGGTCTCGGTCGCATTCAGTGTTTATAAGAACTTACTCCTAACATTTCTTCCAAGTCGCTTGCAAGCCGTTAACGAAAATTATTTTTTTTTTTACACTTCAGATTCTTTGTTGTAGTGAGCTTAGAGCAAGCTGCATTCTACAATGGGCACGTTCCGCTGGTTATTCTCAGTTATCCGGATAGCTTTGTGTTATTGTAGTCCCTTGTTAAAAAACAGCTGATAACAGCTGACGCAACAACAACTCAAGTTATCTCAAAATTTTTGGGATAGCTAGATAGCATAGCGAATAAACATTGGAACGCGAGGAATCAGAGGCTCATCATGAGTGCATGTGTTAGTGGTTAGTAGAATTAAGTAAACTAACACAAGCACCTGTAGACCAGGAAAAATAGCACAAATCGTATGGGGAACCTTGAACAAATTAATTAATGAAATATTAAAATTGAAATCGACGCAGAATTGCAACCTCTATAACATATCCAAAGTCCCCCAAAATCCCCGCATTGGCTTTTGAAGAGGTGCAGACGTGGAGAACTTGGAGGTCTATCAAACTAAAATATTTCTTTTTGTACAACCTAACCATATGATACATAATTTAAGGGTAGTTTTCAACGCTGAATCTAATGAAACCAAATTCAAAATGATACAACCACCCAAACAAAAGTTATAGTCCTTTTTACGTAATGATGACTTTTTTTCAGGTACAACAGGTAAAATATTATCGAAAGCCCTTTGAAAATAAAGGTATATTAATGAAATTTGGAGTGAATGTTCCATTTGTCATACGAACTAAGAATCAAGAGAGTCCCCAAAAATATCCATGGTGAAAGGGTGTTTTTTTTTACCTGAAAAAAAATCATCATTACTTAAAAAGGACTGTAACTTTTTTTTGGTTGGTTGTATCATTTTGAATTTGATTTCATTAGATTCAACGTTAAAAACTACCCTTAAATTATGTATCATATGGTTAGGTTGTACAAAAAGAAATATTTTAGTTTGATAGACCTCCAAGTTCTCCACGTCTGCACCTCTTCAAATGCATCTACACAAAAAGCCAATGCGGGGATTTTGGGGGACTTTGGATATGTTATAGAGGTTGTAATTCTGCGTCGATTCTAATTTTAATATTTCATGAAATAATGTTTTCAACCTCGGAACCCATTTTTCCTGGCCTACTGTATAACTACAAACAATTAACAAAATTAGAAGAAATACAAAATTAGCTATAAAATAAAACATTTAATTAAATATACAAAGTTAAAACAATTAATACATTAACGACAGTGGAGCACTGGTTCCAAATAATGTTTTTAATCCTATTTTACTCATGTTAAAATCAATAGATGAGGCGTTCAAATTAAAAAGTTTGCACATGCAATTTAGAGGCTCGTGTGTGCCATAGTTTGTTCTGTGAAAAGGAACATGAAAAAGTTCAAATCTTCACAGGTGGTGGGATCCTCCGCGGTAGTTAATGCCTACACGGGCTAACAAGTCAGGCGCATCAATTTCACCATTGATAAGTTGATGAAAAAATACCAAATCATTATTGACATGCCTTTGATATAAAGTTTGAAGTTGCAGAAGCTGAATTCTGTGTTCGAAAGGTGGAAGGTTATACGGATCAGCCCAGGGTAGACCTTTCAAGGCAAAACGAATGAATCTATGTTGTATTGCTTCAATACGACTTTTATAAATTTCGTAGAAGGGTGCCCATACTTGGGAGGCGTACTCAAGATGGGGTCGTACATAACAATTGTATAAGGAAAGGGTAACATACGGATCGTTAAATTCTTTTGCCCAGCGTTTTATAAATCCAAGCATGGAACTTGCCTTATTTACAATATATTTAATATGTTCTATGAAACATAGATCAGAACTAAAGTGAACACCCAGATCTTTGAAACTAAAAACACGACAGAGTGTGTGCTGTGAAATTGAATAATAAAAAGCACTCACTACTCGTTTTTAAGAGAAAGTTATAGTTTGACATTTAACTGGGTTAAGAGAAAGACCGTTTTTCCCACATCAAACATTAAAATTGTCAAGATCAGCCAGGAAGAGAATGTGGTCAGAACTAGAACGTATTGTTTTAAAAATTTTCATATCATCAGCATAAATAAGAATATCACTTAAGTGGATACATGAAGAAACATCATTTATAGCAAGAATGAAAAGTAACGGGCCCAGATGACTTCCCTGGGGCACATCCGAGTGAGCATTGAATGAGTTTGAAAAGACGTTTCTAAATTTTACTTGGTAAGATCTATTCTCAAGGTATGATTCTATCCATTCTATCCATGCTATCGGAAAACCAAAAGCTTTGAGTTTGAATATAATAATGTTGTGTTGTGACTAAGCTGGTCGAATGCTTTAGAAAAATCAGTGTACATGCAATTATGAAAATTTCATCCCATTTGTATTAGCAGTTCCCGAGAAACCAAGATATAAATAAAAAATAGGCGTGGCAGTGGGTGCATTTTACTAAAATCGCTTCCTTAGCCTTACTCTACCTAAAAAAAGTAACTTTGAGAATATCATGCAAATCGTTAGAGCCGTTTTCGAGACACTAAGAACAAAAAGTTATTACTTAATACTAATATTCAAAAATCCATTTTTTCTGCCGATACCAAACGATACCACCGAGAGTCTCGGTAAATTTCGGTACTTAAGATTCGGTATGGTCTCGGTTTGGTCTCGGTATCGTTTTGGGTGTTTTGAAGCTGGTTTGGTCTCGGTATGGTTTCGGTTTCCAATACCGATACACATGCACACATGCGATCCTTTAATGCGCGGTGCCACATATAAATTAATAAATATTGAAAAAAAATATTTTTTTTTTAATTAAGTCATTTGCAAGCATATACTGTTTAAAAATTAATTTTCAATCTCAGAATTTTGAAGAAAATACAATTGTTTTTTTACTTGCGACTATAGGTACTATAAGGCAAGTTTTGGATTCGTGCAAAAAAAAATTTTTGATGATAGAGAACACCAAAAAAATGGGTGGCACAATTCTGTTTGTCTGTCTGTCTGTTCGTCTACAGCCTAAACGGCTCGATCAATTTTCTTCAAACTTGGTACATAGTGGTTTTTAGTGATTATGCCCACACGTTTTTTTCATTTTTTTTTAGAATTAAAAATAACGGTACCTGCCATACAATTTTTTTAGAAATTTTACATAATCGTATTTTTCTCAAAAACGGCTCGACAACTTTTCTTAAAAAAAATTCAATACATTTATTTTAGTAAAGGCTTTCTTTGGGTGGAAAACCATTTTTCAAAAATGGCTATTAATGGTACATCCCAAAGAACTATTTTTTTAATTTTTGATTTTCATCAAAATGGTACAACCGATTTAAATTATTTTTTATACAGAGGCTTCCAAAAAATATAAATAGTTTTGTGTACCAACATTTTTGAAAAAATATTTTTTGGATTTTTATAAAAATGTTTCAAATTTTTTTTTGGAAAATCAAATATTTCGAAAACGACATGATTGATTTTTTTGAAACTCGATATTTAAGAGTTTTTTAGTACCCTCTAAAATATTTTTGGAAAAAATTTTACAAGAAATAACGGTACCTTCCATACAAAAGTTAAAAAACCGCAAAGGAAAACATTTTTTTGCTCAAAAACGACTCCAACGATTTTGATTCAACTTTTTTCATAAACTAAAATAAGTACGATCTACTATAAGAAATTAAAAAATTTTACACTTAGCAACTATTTATAGTACTTGTCATAGAACGTATTTTTTTAATTTGAGTTTTCTCGTTATCAGCTCAACGGATTTAGATGATTTTTTGTATATATAAATTTCGGATAGGATTAAATAATATTGCATATCAAAATTTTCAAAATAAAAGTTTTTGGATTTTTGAAAAAAGTTTCAAATTTTTTTTTGAAAATTCGATATCTCAAAAACGGGTGGACAATTTTTTTTCAAATTTTGTTTTTACATACACATAAATATAAACTTGAGATTTGCATACCAAAATTTGTTCTTAAAAATGTTTTAAGAATTTTATATACCTAAAAAAATTATTTTTTTAAAAAACCGCTCCAACGATTTGAAATTTTTTTTACCATACAATCACATTCAATCAAGAATTAAGATGTCATTCTTTTTTTCGACCTCAAACTGTCAAAAGAGTTGTTTTAGCCAATTTAAAAGTCGTATTTTATGCTTCTCAACATTTTTTTTCTCATAATTTCCATGTTTTTATATCAAATTTTTAAACCGGCAGTATCTTGAACTTAAGAGCAAGTACGAGCGACCCAGTCGTGCATTTTCTTTTTTATTATCTAATGTTACATAATGTATATATAAATTAAACACCTGTTCTAAATTTTCAATGCTTTTACAAATCTTAAGTTAAATTTAAAAATTAAAAAAAAAAAACTAGAAAAATTGCAAAAACTTTTTTTTCTTTACTGTTTTTTTTTTTAAATATTTATACATAAAAACCATATTTTTATCAACAAAATACCTTATTTATAAGTGTGCTGTTCCTAAATTAAGCTTAGAGTATGGATAATCTCACATGATAGTTCCATTATATTGACCTTTGATAATGATTCCGAAGCCTGAGGTCAATAATGTCCTAGTCAAAACAGTTTCCTTGTTTTTCTGAGTACGCTCCTATGATTCTCTTGCATGTCCTTTATTTTAAAGTAACCACGTTTATAGAAAAATGCATTTGTATCACGTTAGCACTGCCTTAATAAAATTTCGACGTCCTTAAACTGCAAAAAGGAATGTGTATAGTTTGTGACAGCGCACTTAAGAGTTACAACATGGGCGTAAAAGCTCTCCTCCCCTCTCTTCTTTGAAGAAAGAAATAAAGAAATAAATATTGATTCAAATGATTTTAATCAGTTACACCTTTTTGATTTCACAGAATTGAATCAAAAAATTAATTTACATACATATATAGGTATAACACAACTATTATTACATATACACAATCTTTTTAATTTACTTTTAAACTCACGCGTTCAACTTCAAAATAATCTTTATTAAAATATTTATTGTTTCTATGAAAGCTATGGAAACTGTTTTTTAACTACCAGCTCTACAAAAGCAAATTTTTGGGGGGATGTGGGTATTTTTCAATTCTTTGGAGCATGACGAATAAAAAATTTAAAAACAAACCCAGACACCAAAATAATTTTTCGATTTGTTGAGTTATGTAGTTCGAGGTTTTTAAGGCACATATTAAACTTGAAAAACCAATAATCATTTTTAATGATTATAAAGAACTTACTTTTTATCGTTTTTTTTTCTATTATATAAGCAATAAATGATAAGAGAACACACAATGGGTACTATAGGATATTAACTCCATCTGAACTATAAAAACTCAGCGAAAATCCCATCTATTATATAAAACGCAATTTATGTTTGAATTTATTCCTTAGGCTCCTCAATGTTCAAACTGATTGAGTTCCTAAGGCAATCTTTAATATTTGCCCAAGATCTTCTCTGTGAAGTCAAAATCGGTCCAAAAACTGTATTTTGAGGTAAACACAACAGTTGTTTTAAAAATCAAGAAATAAAAAAAACACGTATACGCCCGAGTGACTATCGAACTCTCCTTCATGGTAAGAAAGTCCTTACTGTTTCGATTGAAGCTATTAGGGGTATTCATGCAACTTCGTTAAACACTAGATAAGTTTACGATTTGGTTAAGTTAATCTTTTGGTTAATGAAATATCTAATTTTTTATGAGAAATGGCTTACACAATTTGGTTAATCATATCCAAGGATTTTTCTGCGGAAAATTAACAAAATATTTGGTTAAACTTATCCAAACGTCATTGTGACTTTTAGATATTGAATTAGGCGTGTTTGTGACTTTTTGAATTAGGCATGTTTAGGAACATGATATAAATGATATCTCAGAGAACAAAAGTCTCACCCAAACCAATGCGAGTCCCCAATCTTTCGTTGACGACGACGAAACTACATCAACAACGTGTTGTAATTAATGTTTTAGTTGTGGTCAGTGAATTATTCGCACTGGTTTGGAAGATTCTTAAAAGTCGGAAGCTGTTAGAAACAGATGTCACTACCCTTTCTGAACACTCAAAATCAGAACTAAGCCATAATTCACTCTTTCTCTTTTTTTTCGTTCCTACCTCAACAAATTTCAGTTTCACTTCCGTGAAGTGTACACGGGGGTGCTCATTTCACTTCCGAAAGCAAAAGTTAACGAAAATGAAGAAAAGTACATTATGGGGCGTGACATATGATTTGTTTTTATTCGCTGATTTTCATCCGACCACTGACGTGAACTTGCGACTATTATAGTTCTACCTTACAACGTGACTATTGTTATGTATCTTAAGGTAAAACTATAATTGTCGATAGCTCACTGAATTAGTCGGTTGAGAAATGAGCGAATACATGAAAAGCATACTCATCTCACGGGAGTGAAACTGACATTTGGTGAAGTTGGAACGAATTTGAATTTCTCTGATTTTCAGTGAATTTCTGCGCATTTTAGTTCTGTCAAAGTTCATATAAAAGAAATGTGACAGAAGTTTGGACTAAAAATCACAAACATTCAAAGTAAAGGATCAGACCGATTAGGTCAACTAAATTTTTTGTCTGAACTTTGATAGAACTTTGCACTAACATGCACTGAAAATCACAGAAATTCAAAGTAAATGAACAGACCTTATTTTGCATAAACAAATCTTTCCTCGCGTCTATCCATTATGCTATCCATAATCTAAAAAGTTTTCAGATATGTTGAGATCTTTTTGCATCAGCTGACATCAGACAACAAACAAATCCGGATCTGCAAAGATATGCATCCGAACGCACCCAAATATTTGACGTTTAACGAACAGCTGATTCAATTACACAGCATTTAACCAAATTGATAAAAAGGTCGTTCATGTAAACTTTTGCGTAAACTTATCATTTTACACAATTTGTAAACTTACGACGTTGCATGAATACCCTTATTATTTGTTACATTTTTCCCATAGAATTTTTGCAAGCAAAAGTTTCTTTCTCCATACTTGAAGTTGTTACACACGAAACACACTTTTCTTAAAAACAACCTAAGTAGTTAAAACATTTGAAAGTATCTACTAATCTCCACCTTCAAAATTATTTAGAATTCTTTCACTCTATTCCTTTTTTCTGGAGAAATTGCAAGCTCGTTTTTAGTTTTTGCCTTGCATACATTGTTCTCGAGCAATTGGTCCAGTAACATTGTATAGTTTCATAGGCGGAAAACCTAGCATCAGATCCGGTAGTTCTGATATTATGTTGAGTTCTTCAAGATGATAGCTAGATAAATAATCCAAGCTTTCGAGCTTGAGCACCGCACGTAATTAAAAAAAATCAAAAATTAAAGAACATCCTTAAAACATGCGTCATATGCTTAACTTATATCAAGGTTGATTAACTTTTATATCGCCCTCCTCCACCATCTTAAAAGTGATTTTTTTAAAACCAATTTAGGGTTTTCATTGGATTTAGATATAATATTGATGGTGAAGTTCTGCGTCGACTTCAATCTTAAAATTTTATTGTTGTATTTATTGTGTTTTTCAGCTTTGAAAATACCCTTTCAATCAATAATGTGGTCCTATGGTTTCAAGTGTGTTGAGACCAATGAGAGTTCTCGCGTCATCGTCCGACACCTGGTTCTCAATTTATAGTTTACAGAATTTATGAGTCTTAGCCTTGAAAGTGGCAACCCTCTTCTCTTCCTTCTGGCAGTGTTACCACCATGGCAACACTTCTTTAAAGTTAAGTTAGGACTTTTAATATTATAACACCAAAGATCAACCCCTTCCCCCTACTTACCATAACCCTATTTACACCTTATTACCCCCCTTACAAGATAATTCTTGGATAAAACTAGGAATACTTCTCAAGACATAATCAAGACATCAAAATAAAGGTTTTCAAAAAAAATCAGCTTTGTCGGATTATTTTTCCAGTTTTAATTAGTAAATAAAGAAACATAAGAAAACAGTGTGCACGGACCTTTAAAGCACGATTTGAGCATGTTGCGCCACAGTAATTCTTAGTAATTTTTGGCTTTAGTACGCTTATAATATATATTTTCGAATAATCTTAGCTAGAAACTTTTATTTCGCATACGTGTCAGTTTGAAGGCTTTTCGGGCTTGAGTTGCAGGCCTACTAGAATGTCGCTTTCCAATTTGAAATTAATTTAAAATAATGTAAGTTGGGTCTTGTGTGTAAATGGAAATTCACACACAAGTGCAGTGCATGCTGCGCATTATACATCAATTTATTTTGAATAATTTTGAATGAACAAAAACAACTTGTGTGTGTTACCACCAAGTTTATAGGCTGGAGTTATAGCTATTTCACGAGAGCCAACTCGATCATCAGACTCCTTTAGTGGTGCTTAGTCTGGTTATGCTCGTATTAATTGAAAAACTCTTTGCCGTCATATGGGAGCGAACCATGAACCTTGCGATTCAGAGGCCGATGCACTACACACCGCGCCACTGAAGCCACATGGTTAGCTCTATCCCAATGCAGGTTTCGTTGTTTATCAATTGCAACAGCGACTAGCATTTTTACATTTGCAATTGATAAACAACGAAACCTGCATATAAATTAAAATAATGTAGAAAGTTAAATAATATATAAAAAGCAAAGTTATACAACTAAATAAAGAAATAAAAGAAAAAAAAACTGTGAGACTGTGAGACTATGGAAAATGATATTCAATTTTTGATTCAAAAAAGCTTTTGATTACTTTTAGTAAAAAAAAAATGGTTTTTCGTCCAGGCGATCTCACTTGGTCTCAGCAGCCATTGTCATTCTCAAGTTAATTTGTTCAACGGTGCAGAAAAATAGTTCCGCGGCCATCTGCATTACACATTAAGGGCGGTATTCACCGACGGCTCATAATTTATGAGGCTCATAAACCTATTCACCAAGCAATAATAGTGAATATTTATGAGCGCTCAAAAGACTTATGAGTGGTCCTGACCACTCATAAAGTTATGAGCGCTCTCTCCAAAAACTAATTCGAAAACCTTCGAAGTAACCCTTCAAGAAAATTCACTGACTAATTTTTTCGGTACTTTTTGATCCTTACAAAAATGAGTCTCGCACGCACACATATTGTAAATCCTTTTGTCTTCAGGAATTTTATTTTTTGTTTCAATTTTTTAAGTTCTTTTTGTAATTCACGCGGTGAAAATTTGAAAAAAAATAGGATAATAAAGGGTAAATATAATGAATCTGTTCCGGATAGAAAATTACAGAAAATTACAGGATTGTGTACTCCATGAGTAAAAACCTTGCCCAAGCTGTTCTTCATTCTATCACCATGATGTTTTTGAGAACAGTTAAGAGCAATATTTCCTGCACCTAGTTTTGTGGTCGAGAAAGTGAGTGAGAAATGTCGAAGTACCGAGTTGATTTGTTTGTCTGGGATAATAATAAGCTAAAATTTATCTCAGAAAAACTTTTTGCTTGAATCTGACAGTTTTGACAGTTTTCACACATTTATACTGTTCTGGGTCCCAATTCTGCAAGGGTGACTGATTTTCTGTGTACACATTCTATTCACACCCAAAACAAATGTAAATAAATTTGATTGATTTTGCGTGCGTTATCTGTCAAAAACTTAAAACTCACTCTTGCCGAATCGTAAAAATCGATGTGTACACGAATTTTTGTGTACACAGAAAAAACTCACTCTTGTAGAATTGGGCCCCTGATGTAGATTTTCTTAATTTAACACAGCTAATATAAACCAACGTTTGACGTCTTTCTCCCCTTCTAGCAAACGAGTCCATTTTGGATCCGCAAACGTAGTAGACAATGTACGAACGAAATAATTAGCGAAACCAAAAAGTAAAGTAAGAACATTTCCCTATATGAAACAAACTAAAACGTGCAATGATCTTCACCCCGAGACAAAACTAAGAAAATAAGTGGAAAGAAATTAAAATCACTGTAGTCACAGGGAATTTATTTATGTGCATGCAACACTCATTTTTTCAAGGATCCAAGAAGTACCGACAAAGTGCGGTCATTTTTGAAAACAGTTTGATTTCACAGTTTGGGGGTACCTGGGGAAGAGAGAGTTGTTCTCATTTTCGAACTTCGAAAAAGAGCTATGAGTGGTCGGTGAATAGCACAGTACACATATTGAAGGTAATATCACTACCGTGTTCATTTTTGTTCAGTTCTACGCATCCATCAAAATCAGTGGAAAATGGCGAATCCCGTGACCCCTACTAGTTTAACATCAAAATTTGTTGTGTGTTATGTGTTCATTTCTTACTTATTTATTAGCAAATACAAATTATTTCAAGCTTTTTAGTGTTTATTAACATTATATTGTCATGCAAACAACATTCCTTCCTAGTTTTTATTGTTATTTAAATTACCCTTTTGTGTTTATTTTCTTCGTTGTTGTTGTAATACAGCGGACGGGGTCACGTAAGGCCGCCATCTTTTCTTTCTTTGACAGTTCTCATTTCGGACAACATGCGCAAGATAATACCTTAGATATGTGTACTGTGGGTGAATAGCACAAATATAATTTGAGTTAGGAGCCTCATAAACTTAAGAGCCGTTTATGGGTGCTCGGTGAATACCGCTCTAAATGTTTAAATACAAAGGTTAAGGCACATACACAAATTTCTTGAAACTTGCAATGAAATTTGCATTCGTGATTCTTAGCTATTGGCAGTTATGTATCGTGCGTCGGTCCAAAGGTAAAACTCACTTAGTGCATACATTTTTTTTTTTTTTTTTCAAAAAATGAGAATGAAATGCATTTTTTTAATCCAAAAAGTCTCATTTTGCACGGTTTTCATAAAGACATTGAAAGGTATGCCCGGGAACTTTATTACAAAATTTACAGAACATGACTTCGACGGTATGACATTAAGACTTCAAAATAAAGCACCGTTTATCGCTGTCCAGATTTTTTTTTAAATGTTATGGTTGTTGCTCTATTGAGGATAGCAGTATACACTATACAATGTTTCCTTTAAACTTGACTTAATATTTTTTTATCCTATTACAAAATGCAAGCCATCAATTAGCTTCCTTATTCATTCAAAAACTGGATAGCTAGTCTGCAAATTTATGTGGAAATATTAATCAGCCGTTATCGTGGTCATCAGTATCTACTGCTTGATTTGTAAGATTTTTTTCTATTTAAAAAAAAAGAAGACATTTTCGGAGAATGAATTGAACAATTAATCTTCATTAGCTTGATTACATAATTCTTATCTTGACAGTCGATGATAAAAATTAGGAATATAAATTTGAAAAAAAAAACACAAATCCCTATGATCCCGCGTAAGTGGCTTCTTTATGTATAGCAATTGAATATAACTTCCTTCTTTCATTGTTCGTATCTAGAATGATTTATATAAATATCCTTTCAAATCCACCTTGCGGTTGTGACATGACTCTGTAAAATATTGCAAAACTTTTTTTTGTCCAATGTTCTAGTTTGCAAACGAGAAAAACCAGCACTAACTATATTTTCTTTTCTGGACACCTTCCTTGTGTTTTTCCCAACATCTATGTTTTCCCTTACTTCCACCATCTATTGTTCGACATCCACAAATTGGATTCGTCACTTAGGCTTCTTTCATAACAAATTTGATGCCATCAATTTAGCCCAGAAATAAAACTCCCTCTTTCAATTTTTTTGACCAAGGCAAAAAGGCAAGATGTAAACTTTCGAAAAGACCCAACGAAGACGAACACAAAAAACAAGAAATAAACAAAAAAAAACACAAACTGAAAACTTTTCCAATTGGCCCTGCTCTGCCTGTCAACCAATTTGTCATTTCGACTACACAATTCGTGCCCGACACCAACTTTTCTCTACCCAACTATGTGTATGGCCATCAGACTAGCCCCACAATGTGTGCCGTCCTTAATTCCACGCGGACGAATGGACTGACCCGACCAACCGACCGAGTGAGCAGGGTTAAAAACTAAAAGAAGACTCAATCGCAATCGCAATACCTTTCAATAAATCCCACTAAACACCCCAAAAGTATTTGCCCGAGGCGTTAGGATTTATAATGTTTGATGCCTTTGCGGCCTCTGATCTGAAAGTTCCTTCCGTATAGTTTTTCTCTTTTTACTTTTTTGGTTTAAGTGTTCTTACTCTCTTGCATCACTTCTACGTCATCTATTGTGTGGTTTTGTTTGTTGTTCGGCTTCGGTTCTTAATAAATTTTTGCAAATGACAGGCAAAAAATGAAAAAAAAAAATACCTATACATCCATGGCCTCTCGGTGAAAAGTTTTAGCTGTTCCACTACTTCCTCGTCTTCATTTTCGACAGGGACAAAAATATCCTTTGGGGAAATGTCGAAAAAAAAATATGAGAAGGATCAAGAAAATTGGAAAAAAGATACTTTTCTCATTATGAAAAATCTTGGCACGGAATTTTCCGGTATTTTCATCTCTTTAAGTATCCTAGACGTGGGCTATCGATGTGCTGAATCCTATTCGAAGGATAACAATTTCTATAGCCACTTATGGAGTGGTAAAGTGTGGCAAAAAAGTTTGAAAAAAAAACATTGTTTAGAGGAAGGTATTCGTACGGTAAGTTCTGTAGCTTTAATTCTACTAATGCGGATGGTGTTTTCACTTTTTAAAAAGTACTGAATTTTATAACATGACATGGCTGGATTAATAACAACGTAAAATTTATTAAGTGAGTAAAGATGTTGAATTACTAGATTTTGAGGCATAACTTGCCATATAGTACCTACATACATATTAGTCTAGTCAAAATAGACATACAAATTTGCAAACCTAGCCAAAATTCCGATAAGGCTGAAAATTGATATAGACCTTCCTTTTGGCATAACAAATCAACTACCAAAAGTCCTCGTCAATTCCACTCAAGCATAAAAAGTTATTCGAGGTCAAGTGTCGAAAAAGTTGGTATTTGGTCGATAACTTTTAAACGGTGACTGATATCGAAAAACAATATAAACAAGCATAGGCGCCCGCAGGATTTTGTCCAGGGGGGGGCCGACACCAAACCAATTTTGAGATACAAATCGAATTTTCAAAAAAAAAATATTTTTTTTTTATTTTAAAATGCAATATAATTTGAGCTTTTTGGAAGTTTTTATAAATAATTTAATTTAAATCCTTCAGTCAATAATGAAAAAATCTAAAAAAACGTTCTATCTTCTATGGGAGGTACTGTTAATAGTTATCCAGCGTAAAATTATTTTATATATAACAGTAAAACGCACTTATTTAACCACACAGGCATTTTTTGGGAAGTTTTTGTGAAAAAAATCAAAAGGGAATGTTATTTTTGATTCGATTAAAACAAAGTTTATTTCAGTAGTATATAGAACTTGTATTGTAAAACCTTCTTATATAGAAACTATGCCTGGCCCCGGGCAAACAAAACTTCCAGCTTAATGATTAGGAATTCTAATCTTGTTGGATATAGTTTACAGTGGATTTTCGTTGAAAAATTCATGTAAGTTGAAGTGAACTTAATACAAATTGCGTATCACAAAGCCCTCACTATGTCACTGATGAGTTCAAGTGAGTAAGCCGAACGAAACGCCAATTTGAAGGACTAGGTAAAGGCCATAAAAAGCTATTTTGAATCAATAATTCAACAAGTCCAATCCTTAATGCTAAGTCTTCTACTTGGCTGATTTATTTCAGTAGTATATAGAAATTGTATTATAAAACCTTCTTATGTAAAACAAAATTCATTTTCACTATCGAACCAAAAATGCTAGGATGTGGATCTATAAAATATGGTTCGTTCCGAGCTTATTATGCACAGAGTTATTGAAGATCCATTCCCGAATCTTTGAAATAAGAAATAAAAATGTAATTTTACGAAAGGAAAAAGGACAGTTTCAAAAAAAAAAGTTTCGAAATCCTTTGACCTTAATAGATTTCAATGAAGTCTAATTGAGTGATTTCAACGAAATTGCCACATGTCATGGTGATGATGGTGTCATTTTTTGAAACACCGTTTTGAAAATATTCGTTTCTGTTATAATTCTGTCTCAGCTATCCTGTCAATTTTATTGAAATCACTCAACGAACAACGAAGTTAACATTTTTTAAATTCTGTATAAGCTATCACCTGTGTCAATTTCATTGAAATCTTTCAAAACAACACAACAACGAAGATATAGTAGGTACTTTTCCATTTTCTTGAGAAAAAATGGGTATTCATATATCTGTCAAAACTTGTATGGAAAATTTGACAGATTTACCCAGTTTACAACTTTACTACGTTTATGAATAACCTAGAACATTTATCCGCAGGCAAGTACTGGCAAGCAAGTTGACTACATACACTGCTTGTCAAATTCGTAATTTGCATTCCACTTTCCTCCCACTTGCTTTCCACTTGCATTCCACTTGCTTGTCTCCCAACTTGCTTCTCACCTTGCTTGACTACTGGCTTCAAAAATTCCATGCCAGTTGATGAGCAAGTTGCTTGGGTTTATGTGTTAGTGAACAAATGAGTGTGTATGAGTACTTGCCCGTGTGGCTTCGGGGTTAAAAAAAATAAAATTAATGCTGAGGTAAATATATATTTTTTTTTTTTAAGTGTAAGCCGACCATAAATAAAAAAATATAAATTCTCTGGCACTATAGGCCCCTTTCACACGAGGAAACTGAGTTGCTAGCAACTTTCAGTTCCAGGGTGAGAAGCAGAGAATATCAAATAGGTAAAGAAGCAAATCGTACGTTTCACCCTCCAAAACCCAATTGTGTACATTTTTGTATTTGTAATTTAATTTCGTGTTGAAGAATAGATGTGAATTGCAACAACAGCCGTTTTCCTTTGGAGGTGGCAAAGTACTTGTGAGTAAGTAGATGAAAACCCTTATCTAGTACTACCAACTGCACATGCTCTAATGTGCGAGTAGATACATTTTACATGGGAAAGCAGTTTGATGTGTTCCATTGAAAAAAGTTAGGAAAGTACTTCGCGACCTCCAAGGGAAAACGCCTAACAATAAGACCTGTCCTGAATGGTGTGCTGAATGACAAGTTGATTCGATGTGTGCGTTTTGTCATTACTTTTCACTAATACTTTGCAAATCTAATACATCCGCTGTTCGCTTCAGCTTGTAGGCAAATCAAGTTGACAGCTGAGGATTGGCTTCTTTATTTGATATTTTTTGGTGAGAAGGGCAGGAGAAAAGATGCGTGAACAAAATTTCAAAAATATCCTACTTACTTACTACTTACACTTGCTGTTAAAAACCATAGGAGCAAAAAACCCAAGTTTGAGAAACTTGGCGAAAGCTTCACATTACCAAACAGGCAAAATAGTTACATATATTTATCTGCCTCGTTCATTTCTTAAAGAAACGGGGTTTCATTTTTACTTGCGATATAAGTACTATAAGGCAAGTTTTGGATTCGTGCAAAAAAAAAATTTTTGAGATAACAATCAAACATGATATTACGATGATAGAGAACATCAAAAAAGTGGGTGGCACAATTCTGTCTGTCTGTCTGTCTGTTCGTCTACAGCCTAAACGGCTCGATCAATTTTCTTCAAACTTGGTACATAGTGGCTTTTAGTGGTTATGCCCACACGTTTTTTTCATTTTTTTTAGAACCGGTACCTGCCATACATTTTTTTTTAGCAATTTTACATAATCGTATTTTTCTCTAAAACGGCTCGAAAAAATTTCTTAAAAAAAATTCAATTAATTTATTTTAGTAAAGGCTTCCTTTGGGTGAAAAACCATTTTTCAAAAATGGCTATTAATGGTACCTCCCTAAGAACCGTTTTTTTAATTTTTGATTTTCTTCAAAACAGTACGACCGATTTTAATTATTGTTTTTATACAAAAGCTTCCAAAAATATAAATAGTTTTGTGTACCAACATTTTTTAAAAAATATTTTTTGGATTTTTAAAAATATTTCAATTTTTTTTTTGGAAAATCAAATATTTCGAAAAAAATATAATCAATTTTTTTTTAAACGCGATATTTAAGAGGTTTTTAGTACTTTCTAAAATATTTGTATACAAAATTTTACATTTATGAAAAAATAGCGGTACCTTCCATACAAACGTTAAAAAACCGCAATGGAAAATATTTGTTTGCTCAAACAACTCCTACGATTTTGATTAAACTTTTTTCATGAATTAAAATAAGTACGATCTACAATAGCGGTACCTTCCATACAAACGTTAAAAAACCTCAATGGAAAATATTTGTTTGCTCAAACAACTCCTACGATTTTGATTAAACTTTTTTCATGTATTAAAATTAGTACGATCTACAATCAAAAATTAAAAAATTTTGCACTTAGCAACTATTAATAGTACCTGTCATAGAAAGTATTTTTTATTTTGAATTTACTCGTTATCGGCTAAACGGACTTAGATGAATTTTTTATGCAAATTTTAGATAAAATTAAATAATATTGCATATCAAAATTTTCAAAAAAAAAGTTTTTGGAATTTAAAAAAAGTTTCAATTTTTTTTTTTGAAAATTCGATATCTCAAAAATGGGTTGACAATTTTTTTTTAAATATTGTTTTTAAAAACACATAAATATATACTCTAGATTTGCATACCAAAATTTGTTCTTTAAAATGTTTTAAGAATTTTATATATGTATAAAAAATTATTTTTTTAAAAAACCGCTCCAACGATTTTAAATTTTTTTCCCATACAATCATATTTAATCAAGAATTAAAATGGCATTCTTTTTTTCCACCTCAAAGTGTCAAAGGAGTTGTTTTAGCTAATTTAAATATCGTATTTCATGCTTCTCTACATTTTCTCTCATAATTTAAATGTTTTTATACACAATTTTCTTAAACCCGCACAGCGCTATTAATAAAAAACCCTTATTCTACCTTTAGTCCACGATTTAACAAAACCATGGAATAAGAGTTAAGCCACAGGTTAAAATTTCTCATTAAAAAAAAATTAATGTTCGTGGAATAGTAAAGTGACGTTTTCCGTATGAGGTCTGTTAAGTATCCTGAAATTTGTACCAAGTTTCGGAAGCTTGGGTTTTTTTCCGTATGGGTTTTGACATTTTAGAATTTCAAGTTACCAAACATACCTAAGAAATTTCTTGTTTATGTCTATGTAAATTATTATTAGGTATTAGGGAAAATTTAATTAAAAAAAGGAAAAGAAGCGAGAGTTGGAGCACCAAAGACAAAGTAAGTTCATGCATATTAACCAAACCATTTATAAATAACATTTTGCTTTATATTCTTCAGAACCTAATGAAGTAATCGTGCATAGAAATAAAATGTTATTGAAAATGTAAATCTTTTGATACCAACGCCAATAAAAAAAAAGAGTCTGCTGCTTATTCCTTCGCTAAACCATCTGCTCCGGTGGTTTAGTGTAGTAAACGTCACATAGCAGAAATTTTGTTTTATTAGTAACATTTTGCACTTAATCCATGGAATAAGGCTAACCTTTCGCTATCCCGCGTTTATTAATTTGGCTGGCAGTGTCTTGAACATAAGAGCAAGTACGTTGATCCAGTCGTGCATTTTATTTCTTTTGGAGTGGCAGTGAGATAGAATGTTAAATTTGTGTCAAAGAATGAAGAACTGTTTCATTCAGTTCAATATAAGAATAGGTTAGTTTGATTTGTAAAACTATTTGTCCTATTAAGATTTAACTAGATTGATTTCTAACCTTCAGGTATTTGTTAAAATTCAAAGTAAAAATGCAAGCTGCGTGGTAATGCCAGGGGGGGCAAATCATGAACTAAATAAAGAAGCTTTAATATCCAAATATATCGAAACTAAGGATAATTTCAGATACATTTGGCATGATCCAGAGCCAGGAGGGGGCAAATCATGAACCCTGACAAAAAAGACAAGTAGGTTGTTGTTAAAATTCATAGTAAAAAATGCATGCAAAAATGTGGTAATGCCAGGGGGGGGCAAACCATAAACTCAATAAAGAAGCTGTATAGAAAATATCCATATCTTCCAACAATATCAAAACTAAGGATATTTTCAGGTACATTTAGTATGATCCAGAGCCAGGGGGGGGCAAATCATGGATAGAAGGCAAAGTATTTGTTAAAATTCAAAGAAAAAAATGAAAAATTTCTTAGTTGTGTGGTATTGTCCAGAGCCAGGGGGGGGCAACTGCCCCCCCTTGCCCCCCCCTCCGGGCGCCTATGTAAACAAGCTTTGTAGACATGCAATTCTCTACAAAAAAGATCATGACACTTTTTTTCGAAAACCATTTTTTTAGAATATGACTATTTCAAAAAACGTAAATTGACAAAAATATAGGTTTTTCGAGAGTAATTCTTTAACGGTTAGTGTTATCGGAAAGTGTTTCAAGAAATATTTGTAGACCTTAAATAATCATATAAATATTAAAATGTTTGTCCTAATATTTACCGTTTAAAAGATATAATTATTTTAAGAATTTGGTCAAGAGTAAAAAATAAAGGGTTTCTGTTTTTAACGCGTAAATGACGAAGGTGTTCAAAATAAATGTATACTCAGTTTGTAAACGGTATAATTTTGTACTTAAAAAGTTTGACAGTTTTCCCGTACGAGGGGTCTGTTACAAGATATTGCGATTTCAAAATGGCCAAGTATCGAAAATATCGAACTTTCACTTTCACGTACAACTCTTAAACAAATAATGTTATCGAAAAGATCTTAATCCAAAGTATGTAGATTGTGCGATACACTTTTAGTTAATTTAGACCAATCCAAATAGTAAAACAAATTAAAGGAGTAAGATTTGCTTTTTTCAATTTTTGTTGTGTTTTTTTCGTTTTTTACTTGGTACTATAATATACTATAAGGCAAGTTTTGGATTCGTGAAACAAAAAAATTGAGATAACAATCAAACATGTCTGTCTGCCTGTCTGTCTGTCTGTTTGTACATCTATAGTCCAAACCACCCGATCGATTTTCCTCAAACATGGTACATAGTAGTTTTTCATTTTTCTTAGAACCAAAAATAACGGTACCTGCCATACAATTTTTTTTTGCAATTTTACACTATCGTATGTTTATCAAAAACGGCTCCATAACTTTTCTTAAAAAAATTCAATAAATTAATTTTAGTAAAGGCTTCTTTTTAGTGGGAAACCATTTTTTTCAAAAAATGGTTATTAATGGTACCTCCCAAAGAACCATGTTTTTAATTTTTAATTTCCTTCAAAACGGTATGACCGATTTCAATCATTTTTCTTACACAGAAGCTTCCAAGAAATATAAATAGATTTGTGAACCAAAATTTTGAAAAAAATATTTTTTGGATTTTTAAAAAATTTTTCAATTTTTCTTTTGAAAATCAAATATTTCGAAAATAATACAATCGATTTTTTTTGAAACTGGATACTTAGCAGTTTATTTTGTACTCTCGAAATTATTTTTCGAAAAAAATTTACATTTATGAAAAAATAACGGTACCTTCCATACAAAAGTTAAAAAACCGCAAAGGGAAATATTTTTTTTCTCAAAAACGACTCCTACGATTTTGATTAATCTTTTTCCATATACTAAAATTAGTACGATCTACTACCAACAATTATAAAATTTTACACTTAGCAACTATGAAGAGTGTTCCGGACTGAAATGGTGACTTCATGAAAAAGATTGTGGAGCGTGTACTTGTCTGATCAAAACAATTAAGGTGTTTATGGACAGATAAACTTATTTTCTAGGACATCATTGGAAAAAAATTTTAATTTTGCGCTCTTGTTTTTGGTAAAAGCCTCTAAGAAAACGAGAAAATGTTAAAAATGGCTCTTTTTCAAAGCAAATGTAGCTTACACTATAGCATTTTTTGCAAAACAATGTTTAATATCATAAAATTCCATATTTTTATTATGCCACTATTGGAGACAATTTTTAATTTTGTACCTAATAAAAATTTTAGTAATACAAAATAAAAATGTAGATTTTTAAAAAACGCATTTTTGACAGTCAATTTTATACCTAACGGTATTTTTTGAGAAATTTTTGTGCAGTGGATATAAATTAAATTTATTTTTCACAATTTTCATTAATTATATAATAATCATCAGGGCCCGGATTTCCATGCAAATGCATATTTTTTTTAGACAGCCTTAGAAGGAAATGATTGAGATAGTTTTCCGAATTGAGAGATTTGCTTTAAAATGGCATTCAATCGTTAGTGCATATTTTTGCATATTTTGGTATAAATGCATATTTTGGCGTATTGAGCATATTTTAACAATAAATGCATATTTTTAGTGCATATTTTAGAAAAAAAAAGCTTTAAACACTTCAATTTCATTATTTCACCGAAATGCAAACGACCCTTTAAAATTCTACTTATTGGCTTTCATAAGTTCAAGCCATGGGTTTCTCAGTGAGCCTATAGTAAAGTTACAGGGGTGGAACTCGCTTAAAAAACAAATAGATTTAATGGACTAAGCAGTTTCGAAAATTAATGCAGTAGAGTCTCCAATGGGTCAATCTATTTGTAAAAAAATAGAAAATGTTCTTAAGAAAAACGAAGGATATGGATATATGAAAACGAAAACTATCTCAACCATGTTATCCTTAAACGAGAATCAAGAACAGTCCTTCGATATTCAATTAACAATAAATGAGATTGTATCATTAATACATGCTCCATTAACGTCTGTTGATGTGGAGAGGTCATTTTCCATGTACAAAATTTTCTTGAGACCAAATCGCCAAGGTTTCAGTATTGAAAACTTCAGAAAAAAAATTCACGATTCATGCTAACAAAACCTACTTACGAAACTAGTCCACATAATTATGTCAAGATTTTTGTTTTCTTTTGTTAAACCTACCTGAATTCTATGCTATTTTTTGTTAATTTTACTCACTTATTGCTGTGAAAAATGTCTGTGAATAAAAGACTGATTTTTTATTTAATTTAAATGTGTTTTCATTTACTTTTTGAGTATTTTTGCATCATATTTTGCATTTTTAAAGGTATATTTTGGATTTTTGAGGGCATATTTTGGATTTTTTAGAGCATATTTAGACATTTTAAGTGCATATTATAGGCGCATATTTGATGTTTTTTAGAGCATGAAAATCCGGGCCCTGATAATCATAATTGTATCATCTGATAATGAAATTTTTAATTCTTAAAAGCCACTTTTTGACAGAAAATGTATGTAAATTTGGAAGTTAAGATCCGTTACATTTACAAAATGCTTTTTTTAGTACCATAAAACGCCTACTAGTGACCAATTAGTAATAATAAAAAGTTTTATATATCAAGGTATCTGATGAAAATGAAAGAAAAACCGGTCTTATATACGCAAAAAAAAAGTTAGCCAATGACTGGTTTTGTTCAGTTCGGAACACTCTTAATAGTACTTATCATGGAACGTTTTCTTTATTTTCGATTTTGTCAATATCAGCTAAACGGATTTAGATATTTTTTTATATACAAATTTCAGATAAGATTAAATAGTATTGCAAAATTTTCAAAACAAGATTTTTGAATTTTTTAAAAAAGTTTAATTTTTTTTTGAAAATTCGATAGCTGAAAGACGCGTTAACAATACTTTGTATTTTGTTTTTTTTTTTTTTTTCTGCACATAAATATATACTATAGATTGGCATTTCAAAATTTGTCCTTAAAAATGTTTTAAGAATTTTATATTAAAAAACTTAATTTTTTTAAAATACTGCTGCAACGATTTTAAACACTTTTTTTCTCCATACAATCATATTCAATCGAGAATAAGCATTCTTTTTTTTCACTTCAAACTGTCGAAGGAGTTGTCTTAGCAAATTTTTTAATTTTTCTTTCAAAATTTCCATGTTTTAATATACATACAATTTTCTTTTACCCGCAGTATTTTGAACATAAGAGCGACCCAGTCGTGCATTTTATTTTTGGAGGTGGTCATTTTTGTATGGATCTTTTTTTTGAGTAATTCAAATGTAATGTTTATTCCGCTTTAATTCAATTTTATGTTGTTGTTTACAGTTTTGTTTTGCAGGACTTATCTAACTTTTGGTGAAAAAGATACTTTTCGCTTTGATATCTCAGAAAGAAATGCCGTCATAAAAAATTCAAGGACACTTTCGGAAACTTGAATAATAGCCTATTGAATAGACGGGAAAATAAGGGGTATAAAGGAACAATTACGTGCAAGGGTTTTTATTATTGAATATGTTTGTTTGGCCCATAATCATGCTTAAAACCAAAAATGCTACTAAATTCACCCATGCGTTTCTGAGAGAATGGTCACACTGGCCACTTTTCAGTATTTTTGGTAAAACTCGAAAACTAAACCGAATTTGACAACTTTGCATATAATACTTTTAGTTCAAAATTAAATTTTCTATTGGAATGGATGGTTCAAAAAATTTGACGAAAAAATTTAAGCAGGAAAAGTTAACAAAAACCAACCTAAAAAAAATAAAAAATCAAGGATACCTAAATTTTTTTATAAATTCTGTATAACTTTTTTTGAAGCAAAGATAGGGTCAATACATACAGAGAAAAAATAAAGTAGAGACTAAAGGCCTTAATATGACATGTTCCAAAATTAATATTTGTTCAAAATTGACAGAGATATTCCCGTTCAAACCTTATCATTTCTTATAATTTTTTGCAGTTTTGGCCCGAAAGTCCCTTTTTCGGTACAATATGCCAAATTTCACTTTCGTAAAAATGTTCGAAATAAAAATTTTGATAAAATATGACATAAGAACTATAGAGAATTTATAAAAAGGATGTATGTTCGCAATTTCGTTTTTCGGCTGTTTTTAAATGCGTTCAGACCTACAGACCGAACTGCTGGTCCGATTAACATAAGATTTGGTACTAGTTGCTAGGAACGTTAACTTTGTCATAAAGTACCAAAAAATAGGCTTTCGGGCAAAAACTGTGAAAAATGATAAGAAATGGTAAAGATTGAATGGATATCTCTGTCAATTTTCAAATAATATGGCTTTTTTAACATGTCATATTAAAGCCCTTAAACTCCAGTTTACTTTGTTCATGTCTTGAGCGTATCTTTTCTCCGAAAAAAGTTATGCGCAATTTAGAAAAAAATTTAAAAATCTTTGATTTTTGGATTTTTTTATGTTGGTTTTTGTTTACTTTTGCTGCTTAAATGTTTGTAAGAAATTTTCCAAACTACCCATTTCGATAGAAAATTTAATTTTGAACAAAAAGTATTAAAAGTAAAATTGTCAAATTCAGCTTAGTTTTCGAGTTATACCAAAAATACTGAAAAGTGGCCATTGTGACCATTCTCTCAGAAACGCATGGGTGAATTTAGTAGCATTTTCAGTTTTAAGCATACTTATGGGCCAAACAAACATATTCAATAATAAAAACCCTTGCACGTAATTGTTCCTTTTTAAAAGGTCTATTGAATAGGCTATAAGTTTTAAACTTTTTTTTTTATCTTTCACCGGAAGTTAAAAAAAACGACTTTTTTGTGGTCTTTTAGTAAATCCTCGGCTAGTAACAACATTAAATAATGAAAGGCAATTTACTACTTTTTAATAAAAAATAAAAATTTAGTAAAATTTTTCAAACAATTTTTTAAGTTTTAAAAAAATTCTTAACTTCTTTGGCTAATCCGTTTAAAGCTTTTGAAAAAGCTATAGACAGTATTGCATTGTAAGTATTTCCATTGATTTCAAACATTTATCTAGTTTGAGTGAATGTCTTTGGAATTTATGCCTCCCGTATAAAAGGGAAAATATACTTACAGAGGGTGTTTTAAGTTGGCAACATTATTTTAACTGGCGGCCATTTTCTCAGCAGTCAAGTGATTTATTTTTAGTTTGGTTTGGCATTTCAACAGTGTTCCCAGATTGGTGGTTTTTCCAACCAATGGGTGGAAAAAATCCCTTTGGTGGGAAAAATGGTGGGAAAGTATCCATAGTGGGATTATATGGTGGGAAAATATTTCAATGGTATCTTTTTTGGTGGGTAAAGCCACAATTCACTATGCCTGCCTTCGATTTGTATCACCTATAATGATTTGGCACAAAAATCATTCCTGACCTTGAAAAAACAGAAACTTTAAGAAATAATTTTTTTTTCTGAATACCACACAAATGAGGTACCCAAAATCGCTGACCTTGAAAAAATTTTAAAATAATTAAAAATTCATAAAAATCAATGGTTGGACCTGAAACTAGCTGACCTTTTATGAGCAATGAGCACACATACGTTCGTTTTAAATGATCCAATTTATTGATGTGCCAATTTTTTTTATGGGACTATGGGTGACCAATTATTGAAAATAGTTGACCTTATCAAGATCTAGTGTTCTTTCGGATCAGTAAACATTTTTTGCGAATATTTCATAAATGAAGTGGCAAAAATCGTGAATGATCTTAAGAAACTTCAAGTTAAGTTGATTACAAGTTTTCTAGGGCTGACCAATTTCTAGGACAGGTTGAGTTTCTTGAACAATTAGAGCCAATTCACACACAGCCGGCAACCGGGTACCCGGTACCGGCTAACCGGTCGTTTGGTTAAGGATCTTATGGAAGCTTTCACACATGCCGGAACCGGTTCATTTGTTGAAAACCGGGTAACCGATGCCAGCTAACCGGCTGCCGGGCATGTCTGAAATGGGCCTTACTGACCAAATAGATGACATACTTTTTTTGCGAGTATGAAGTGCCAAGAGTGAAGAGCCAACTTTCTTCTTTTCTTATATCTAGGAAATATTTTTGTAACAGAAAAGGTTATGGTAATTTTTTTTTTCCTTCCAGTACAAAAATGGTGGGATTTTTTTAAAATTTGGTGGGATTCTAGAAATCTCATCTGGCATCACTGCATTTCAACATGAATAGACTGACACCTGAACAACACTTCCAAATTGTGCAAATTTATTTTGAAAATCATGGTTCTGTTCGAAATTTTCATAAGCGAATTTTGTTTAGCGATGAAGCTCACTTTTGGTTGAATGGATACGTCAGTAAACAATACTGCCGTGTTTGGAGTGATGATAATCCTCAAGTGTATGTTGAGACACCGTTTCATCCGCAAAACTGTTGACTGTTTGGTGCGCTGTATGTGTTGTTGGAATAATTGGTTCGTACTTCTTTAAAAACGATGCTGGCCAGAACGTTACAGTTAATGGTGATCGTTATAGGGCCATGATTACTGACTTTGTCGTTCATCAATTGAACAACCATGATGTGTAGGAGCTGTGGTTTCAACAAGACGGCACAGCATGTCACACACAGCTCGTGTCACAATTGATTTATTGAAGGAAACGTTTGGTCACCACATAGTTTCACGTAACGCACCCGTGAAGTGGCCTGGGATTTAACGCCCTATTTTCTGTGGGGATATGCGAAGTCGCTAGTCTACGCCGGCCGCTAAGCCCGAAACGACTGACCACATGGAAGACAACTTTCGCCGCGTTATTGCCGATATACTGCCAGAAACGTTGGAAAAAGTAATCGAAAATTGGACCTCCAGGTTAGACTACGTCCAAGCCAGCCGTGGCGGTCATATGCCAGAAATCATATTTAAATTATAATGCCTGAAGATTATCTTTCGAATAAAGTAAATTTCATGTCAATTTAAAAATTTTTGTTTAAGGTGGACTGCCAGTCAGTGTTTGAACCACCAAAAAAATTTCATTTAAAAAAAAAAGGTAGACTAAACAATTTGTCGGTCCCTCTAAGCTGAATTTCCGTCTAACTCGAACTTTTACATCATAATTTTGTGCTCCCCTCAAATTTCCATAGTATGTTTACTTATCCTTAACTCGAACTAATTTTGACATCCCGTGAAAATTCGGCGTATATTTCGATTCCAATGGCACCAAATCAATTTTTTCCAGAGCTGTAGAATAAATTCAAAAAATTTCGATTTTTTAAAGGTTTTTTAGTTAATCGACATAGTAGCCACTAGCAACCTTTCAATGGAACTTGGAATGGAACGGAAAAAGTATCTTTCAATTCAAATGTCAACCAATTGACCTGAAATCACTTTTTTCATACAATCATATTCAATCAAGAACTAAGATGGTATTCTTTTTTTCCACCTAAAACTGTCAAAGGAGTTGTTTTAGCTAATTTATATATCGTATATTTCATGCTGACCTGTGATTACGTGCATTGGGAAGCGAAAAGAATTCGAGTTTTTTTTGGCATCCATTGAACGACTAAAAGGTCGTGAAAACTATGCAACATGGAAATTTGCCATGCAAACATACTTTGAGTATAACGGCAACTGGAACGCAGTTCTTGGAACGGAAACAGATGCAAATAAAATAGCAAAAGAGAGAGCATCGATTATTTTCAGCATTGATCCAAGTAATTACGTTCATGTCCAGGATACGACAGCTGCAAAGGAAGTATGGACAAAATTGGAATCAACTTTTGAAGACAAAGGTCGTGCACGCCGAATCACATTGGTAAAACAATTAACAGGTACCAAACTAGAAAACTGCAACTCAATGGATACATACGTTTCTACAATCATGACGGCGGCACAACGTTTGAATGCAATTGGATTCAAAGTCGACGATGAATGGTTGGCAATTTTTTTGATGTGTGGCTTATCAGATCAGTTTCAACCAATGATAATGGCATTTGACAATACTGATACAAAGCTATCAAGCGATGCCATCAAAACTATATTATTACAAGAAGTTCCAACAGTGAGTGGCGAAGGTGCTTTTCTCAGCAGAAACAGCGAAAATAAGAAAGGTTTTCAAAAGAAAAAGGGAGTACGTTGCTATAGCTGTAACAAAATTGGCCACAAATCTCCTGATTGCCCAATGAAGAAGCCAACAAAAGGTTGATGACAAAAATAAATCTGGGGCGTCTTTCAGTGCTGCATTTTTGACTGGAAATTTTAAGCAAAGTGATTGGTATATAGATTCCGGCGCAACGCAACATCTTACCATGAACCAAAGTTGGATTTTCAATAAAAAGAAACCATCAATAGTTGATATTACTGCTGCCAATAATACCAAAATGAAGGTTGCGACATGTGGTTCAGTGGAGCTAGTAGCTGATGTTAATGGACAGTCAAATAAAATCGATCGATGGCTTATACATGCTCAATGATTTGAAACAATGTGGTTATATCGCAATAGCATCAGCCAAAACTTCTGAGACTTGGCATCGGCGATTGGGCCATTTAAATTATCAAGACTTGAAGAGAATGAAAAATGGTGTTGTTGACGGTATGTCATTTCTTGAAGACAGTGATGAACATATTTGCGTTACTTGTTTTAAAGACAAACAGTCAAGATTACCGTTCAATAAAAATGGCTCAAGAGCACTGGACATTTTGGAAGTTATACATGCTGACTTGGCAGGACCGATGGAGAATATCTCAATTGGTGGAGCTCGCTATGTATTTGTTCTGGTTGATGATTTTAGCAGAAAAACGTTTACCTATTTTTTGAAATCAAAGGACGAAACATTTATGTTTGTCGAATTTAAATGTTTAGTTGAGAAACAAACTGGGAAGCAAATCAAGAAATTCAGATCAGATAATGGAACGGAATTTTCTAATCAAATGTTCGAAAAGTTATTCAAGGCATGTGGTATTGAGCGACAAACGTCCACACCTTACACACCACAGCAAAATGGGCTTGCTGAGCGAACAATTCGAACATTAACCGAGCGTGCAAGGTGCATGTTACAAGATGCAGATCTTCCAAAAAAGTTTTGGGCAGAAGCGATCTCAACGGCGGCGTGTTTAAAAAATCGTTCTGTATCTCGTGTTTTAAATGACAAAACTCCTATTGAAATTTGGACTGGATCAAAACCAAATTTGAGTCATTTGCGAATTTTTGGTTCCCATGCAAAGGTACACATTCCTGATGTGAAACGAAAAAAAATTTGACGCAAACTCAGAGGAGCTGATCTTCATTGGATACTGCCAGGGAACTAAAGGATATCGCTGCTATGATCAAAAAACTAACCGTGTTTTAATTAGTCGAGATGTCATCTTTATGGAAAAAGGTAAATTACCTGATTTAACTAATGAAAAATATGTTTCATATGACAGTTATGATGCTGATGAACAAAATTCAGACATTGCGGATATTAACGATGAAGAAAATGCTCAAGTGACGCAAGTTAATTCGAAAAGTGATACTTTGATTGATCCATCTGGAAGTAGATCTAAAAGCGTTCAGGTTACTGATGCTGCAATGGATGATACTCAACCAGACATTGATGAAGAAGTCGAATCACCAACAATACGAAGGTCATCCAGAGAACATAAAAAGAAACAATTTCCTGGGTTTATATCTCATTTGGCGTGTGGCAATATTGAAGAACCATCAACAGTTGACGAAGCTATGAATAGTTCAAACAGTGAGGAATGGAAGCGTGCAATGAGCGAGGAATATCAATCGTTATTGGACAATCGGACCTGGGAGCTAGTTGATTTGCCTAAGGACAGAAAAACCATAAATTCGAAATGGGAACAACCAATGGTTGCACTTTCCAGTGCTGAAGCTGAATATATGGCTCTTTCGGCAGCTACTCAGGAGGCAATTTGGATACGACAACTTTTGGCTGAATTATTGTGCAACCATCAACAGTCAATTAAAATTTTTAGCGACAGCCAAACCGCCATCAACATGGCTAAGAATCAAATGTATAGTCCACGGACTAAACACATAGACATTCGTCATCATTTTGTGCGTGAAAGATTGGATAGTGGTGACATTGAAGTTAACTATGTTAATACCAATCAAATGATTGCAGATGATTTAACCAAACCAGTAAATAAGGAAAAACATGCTTTTTGCACAAAAAATATGGGGTTGAATTAAAAATTTAATTATTGTTTTTTAAATTGTTTATATATACATATACATAATAATATCTATGAACATACATAAACATTACACTTGGATAACATTAGTTAAAATTTACTTAGTTTTGTTTTTTGTTCAATCTGTCTAATGATTGAGAATTTTATGTTTGTTCTTAAAACTTTAAACTTTAATTTTAATAATTTTAATAATACATATATGTAATGATTAAGTGGGCATGTTGAAATACTGTATCATTTAATTACTTCAAGTATCCTTATCAAACAGTTCTCATTATTATTAAAATATATTTTCTTCACTTTAATAAATTTATTGAAACAATTCGTTCACAAATTAATTTGTCTCCGAATTTTATTAAATAAATTCTTCTGGAATTTACGTAGCTCTACTACAATCATACTTTATGCCTCCAAAAAGTACCCGGGTTCAAGGTTCATATTATCCATTCGTTCACATCTAAACACATCACAGACAAAATTTCAGCTTTGATAAAATTAAGTATGTATATGTCTGGCGGCTCTGGGATCTTACTCTATTATCATCTGCCCAGGAGTTTGTTATTCTGTTGTTTTCGTTACAACCTCTCTAATAACAAAGAATAATGGCTAAATAGAATCTATTAAATTTTAAAGTTAATCCTCTATCTCTTTAGGCAGTAGGTGTGCCTATGACAACAAATGTTTTAAATGGCAATTAGCAAGTTAAATATTTTTGTCTACCAACTTTTTCTTACGACTATACCTAATAGGGTAAATTGATTTAAAAAATTAAGTGCGCGAAATTTGTATGCGTTTGACTTTGAAGAGCAATGAAATGCAAAGTTTTAAATAGATAATTCATAACTGTTCTTCTTGTAGTTTAATTGCTTCGTGTGATATACCATTACTTTACCGTAGTCTATTTTATCAAAAATTCAAATAGCTTAGAAAGTTTATATGTACAGAAACCTTATCCATTAAAAAAAAAAAATAGAAACAAAAGCAATAACAATTTAAAGGGACTAAGTTTTTCCTATTTACGAGCGCCCCCAACTTCCATATGGTGAGTCTTTCCTATTTAAAATTCTTGACACTCCAACCCTTTGCTATTGGAGAAGTTCTATTTCAATTGTAAAATCCAGTCACAGATACCACATTTGTCGACGTATGGCTTTTATGATCTGGTGATTTCCTTTTTTTCTGGGATTTGTTCGGTAATTTTGAAAGATGGTACATCTCCAACATTCATACAAACGAGTGCCTTTATCTATTCACCATGTTCTAGCAAGATGACCCTGTTTCCTCGTATACGAGTATTCTTTTTTGTTCGTGCTCCTCAAATGGGTTTTGTCCTGATCCCGTATTACCAGTCCAATATGTTCAAACACACGTCCACACACATGAGACATGACCTCAATGAAAGATTCGATTTGTTCAGGTCTTCATAGTTCTCACATCTGATCTATTGTTGTTGTGGGATATACAGAGAATGATGAAAAAAGGGGGTGCATCCTGGCGCTGGGGCTAATGGTCATGTACACTCTGTTGTACTCATCCCTCATGCCCCAATCATTTTCAACAAAATTGGAATTGTTTTTCTCGTCTCTTCGCTATCTTTTCTTTTTTTGGGTTTGGTCTTCTTTTGCTTTTTTTCGTCTTTTGATTTGTACCGATTTTTTTTTTGTTTTGTTTTTTATTTTATTATTATTTATTCTTTTTTTGTATTTTATTTTGGTTTGAAATTGCAAATTGGTTTTCGGAAATTGCTGTCGAAAATGTTGAACAATATTTTTTTTTTCTTTAGTTTGGCACACGTGATTTAGTGATTTATTGTGCAAGTACCTACACCGGAATGCCCCTGCCCTGCCAGTGTCTGAATATTCGTGTTGCGCGTTTATGGTATGGCGCTGTAATACCAGAAGCAGAATCATCATCAGCGCCACTGTTTGGCATCAGGAGGCAGGCAAGGCGGCATCACGCATTCAAAAGAAGAGAGAGAGACCATTTATTCCACAGGGAATCGTACATTTACACAATATTGTGGATGTACAAATAAAAAGGTCCAAAAACTTGGATGGGATTTATGATTATTTTGGGAAATTGGGTCATTATGTGTGGTGTGTGCGGCTACGGATGGTGTGCCATACGCGCGAATGAGCGAGCCGCACTTAAGAGCACTGGGTGGGCATGGGCATTTGGGCATCCTTCTCATCATCATCATCATCAGCAGCAGCAGGAATCATCAAAAGCACGAGAAGGACAAAACAACAGCATCATCACCGTTCACCATCTGCATCACGAAATGGCAATCAAACTGCTAAGTACCCCGACCGACCGACACAAGGAGCGGGCGTAAAGAAAAAAAAAAAAAACATAGCAAGTTGTGTAACAGAGCATCCAGATCCAGACCAGAGGATGCGAGTTCCATTCCCTACCCCCGACCCGTCACTGTCTTCTCTGATGGTGTCGTGGGTGATATGGCGGTACATGCACAATGTCAGTGTGTCATTTACCTGTGATCTCTTGGGGGTAATGGGGGACGACACGTGTGATTTTGACATTTGTTGCCCGAATTCATTTTTTGTTTTAGCGTTTTTTGTTTTTAACTTTAACGATATCGTCGTTGTGGCCCTATGGTGCGCTGCGCTGTTTCGGAGAATCACTTTCAGGGTTAAAGTGAAAGTGCTGTGCTTGTTGACTTGCTGGAGTTGGAGCGGAGGTGTCTGCGTTTGTGGGAAGGTATAAAAAATAAAAGATGTACGCATACAATATTCATGGAAAATGAATAAAATACAATTTTTGTTATTTTGCTTATTCAAGGATACACCAGACCATATCATGTGACGAGAAGGGTAAAGTTTGTTTACGATGATGATGATGATGATGATGATGATGGTGATGGGTGACTCAAAGGCATTGCAAGACCCATGGAAGATGCTAGAAGGAGACACATTTTGAATGTATATTGGAAAGGACTTTATTTTAAGCAGTGTCTTGGGAGTCTTGTCACGTACTTTGAAGGAGTTTTGTCAGGCATTCAATATTCAATTTTAAATAAGCGTTTGGGGAAAAATTAGAAACTGGATGTGTATCTACTTATTGTGTACTTATTTGGCATGTCCTATCTCTAAAGGAATCTTTGTAATATTCTATGTAGGTACCTGTTTATAGGAGGTGAACTGATTACTTTAAAATTATTAGGAGAGAAGGTACCTACCTATACACTTATCTGTCTATTTAACTTTCTACGTATGAGTACTAGAACTTTGAAATTAAATGTGGGATGGTGGAGTAAAAATAGATTATTGAAGAATTAGATCAATTTTGCAGCACTACCTATAATGTGTCAAAAACTGCTCAAATAGGTACCTATTTGGTAGGATTTCTAATGAATTTTCTGTGGGTGTTTCTTAATTTAACTATAAGGATACAACCTATATACTTACGTGATAGAAATTTTCATTGATTAAGGATCATAAAAGAATAAACATATTTCTACTACTTCGATCAATTTAAGAAAGTAAGATTAAGTTATGCATTCCATTAAAAAGAACAAATAGTCATGCTTCTTATCGGGACAACGGCCATTTACTTTTATTATTGGGCTACTCAGGGAACATAAACAACTACTTACTTAGTTAAGGCGGTACTAAGTCTGGGGTGGATCAGGCCTCAACCAACAAGCTTCTTCCAGTCAGCTTGGTTTCTAGCTAGCTGTCTCCAATTTCGCTCGCCAAGTTGGCTGAAGTCCTCTTCCACTTGCGTGCGCCACCTTTGACGCTTTCCATCTCTACTGCGCTGTCTCACGGGGTTGAATTCAAAGACTTTCTGGGCCGGAGCATTGGTGTCCATTCGCTCTAGGTGACCCAGCCATATCTCAGTCGTTGGCTTTTCACTTTTGCGGCTAGGTTGGTGTCGCTGTAGAGCCCGTACAGTTCGTTTTCGTATCTTCTTCTTCATTCCCCATCGATGCAGACGGGACCAAAAATCATCCAGAGAATTTTCCTCTACAAAAAAAAGCCTTACGCGTTTTCATCCACCGACGTGACGTGAGAGTTTTGCACTATTCTTTCAAGAATGATGTTGAAGAAGCAGGATGACAGCGCGTCACCTTGGTTTAAGCCTTTTTCGACATCAAGGGCTTCGGTGAGGTCTTTGCCGAGCTTGATGGAGCAGCGTACATTCTGCATCATCATCCTGCACAAAGGGGTAAGTTTGGAAGAGATGCCATAACTAGAAATTGCTCTGTATAGCTCGTCCCTATAGACGCTGTCATACGTGGCCTTAAAATCGATGAAAAGGTGGTGGGTATCTATTTGAAACTCCTGGGTTTTTTCAAAGATCTGCCATAGTGTGAATATTTGGTCGATGGTGGACTTCCCTGACCTAAGGCCACTCTAATATGGACCTATCAGGTTGTTGACCATTGGCTTCAAGCGTTCGCAAAAGACGGCAGAGAAGATCTTGTAGGCGATATTTAGAAGACTTATGCCTCTGTAGTTGGTGCATTCCAGAGGACCGCCTTTCTTGAGGATCGAGCAAACAATTCTGACATTTGAGGAGAAGTCGTTATGAGCTTTGATATGGTGGGTGAAACGAGTACTGTATATGAAAACTTTTTTTCAATTATTGCTCCCGCATAAAACTTTTCCCCACTTGCATATTTTGAGGTCCCAAAACTTTTTAAAACATCTTCATCCGCAAACATTTTTTGAATTTGTATTGGAGGTGAAGGGTTCTTTGGAATTATGGCCTGATTTAATTGTTCAGGTCATGCTGCGAAGATAAGCCGCATATCATACATTTGACATTAAGTCAGTTTAAAAAAAAATTAACCGGATATAATGCCCATTTAAAGATACTCACTTTTGAAGCTTATGGACATTATGTCAGTTTGAAAAAAAACCTAACGGACATAAAGTCCATTCTCTGCAGTTTGGACAATATGTCTCTTTGTTTTTTCCAAAACAGACATAATGTCCATCTGGACTTTATGTCTGTTTCAAATGGACTATAAGTCTATTTTAAACGGAAATATTGTCCAAATGGACATAAGGTCATTTTTAAAAAGAAAATATGTTCAAATGAACATTATGTCTTTTTTGGACGGACATATTGTCCAAGTGGACGGTATGTCTTCTTCAAACGGAAATAAAGTCTATCTGCACTTTGATCCGGTCATAATGTCCATGGACCTAATGACCGTTTGATATTGGACATTATTTTTTGACATAATGTCCATGGACCTTATGTCCGTTTGTACAGACTTAAGGTCCATGGACATTATGGCCGCGGACGTTATGTCATCCCACCTTCAATTCATCAGGCATGCTTTCCTCCGACCATATTTTAGAGATGCGCTGGTGCATACTCCTTACCAATTCATCGCCAGTCGCTTTGAATAGCTCAGCCGCAAGGCCATCAGCTCCAGCAGCTTTATTGGACTAAGTTTAGACATATATAGCTATCTTTACTTCGTCGAGATCGGGTGGACGGAATTTTGGCCTACGTCGTCCAGGTTGAATGGTGCAATCTGCATGGTAGCGGAATTCAGTTCGTCATCGCCGTTATACAATTTGCAGAATTGATTTTTCCATATCCTCAGTACCGACTGCGATTCTACTACAATGTTCCCCTGATCATCCTTACAGACTTGGGTTCGAGCGTTGTAACTTTGGGAGGTTCTTTTTACTTTACTGGTAAAACCTTAGTGGAACTTCATTCATTCAAAGGTATCCCTCTATTTTCTCGATCGCTAGCTTCTCATGTTCTTTCTTTTTCATTTTTTAAAGCTTGTGTTCCTCTCTCCTCTTCTGCTCATAGAGCTTGCGAGCAGCTCTGGTCCTTCTATGCAGCGCCGCTTTATATGCCTGTTGTTTAGCTGCATGTACTTGTCGGCATTCTTCCTCGAACCCAGGGGTTTCGCTGTGGTGTTCGTGCAAAGCCCAGCACGTCAGAGGCGGCATCTCTGATGGCTTCTTGGCAATTCTTCCACTGGTTCTCGATACTTGCAGTTGGTGGCATAGGACTGTTTAAGAGGGTGCGAGAGACTCGATCGGAAAAGGACCTGGTGATTTCTTGTGCCTGTAGCCTTCCGAGGTTAAACTTCCTTCCAGTATTTCCCTGTTATGGCTATGGTCTGGATATCCGTAGCATTATACCTTGGCTACAATGAGGTAGTGGTCCAAGTCAACGTTGGCTCCTCGGAACGTTCGGACATCCTTGATACTGGAGGAGTGCCTTGCGTCGATCACAATGTGGTCAATCTGGTTAGCGGTTAATTGACATGGAATACGCCATGTCCCCTTGTGTATATCAAGATGCGGGAACTGCGTACTAGCTACCACAACGCAACGTTTCGCCCCGCAGCAAAGTCGATTGTGCCACCAAAGACGTCTTCTTTTCCTATCTTGGCATATTAAAATCACCCAAGACAATTTTAATGTCATAGCTAGGGCATTGCTCATATGATTTATCCAGGAGTTTGTAGAACTCATCCTTGTTGTCATCATCCTTCTCCTCTGTTGGGGCATGCGCGCATATGAGGCTACGCTGCCCTTGTGGTCGGTAACAGTCACCGTAATAGATGTCGCAGTCTTTCAGTTTTCTTTTCCCCGGCTCATCCCATCGCACTTCTTGGATGGCGGTGATGTCCGCTTTGTAGCAGTCTAGGGCTTCCGCTAAATGTTCGGCTGCACGTGGTCTATAGAGAGACAGAACATCCCACGTGTAGATCCGAAGTTCGTTGTCCTTATTTCGTTTCCTAGGTTCATCAACAGTAAATACATCCATATCCGAGGCTTGTTGTTGCTTCGCAACTAAATAGCTTTACGTGGTCGGGAAGTCACCCTGACGGCACGACCCCCAACCTGGAGGATCAGACCCTTACAATATAACTCCAAGTGCGGGGAGCCGGATTAACAGCTCCTTGTAGACCTGATGAGCTTCCAATATGTCGTAGTAGCCCGTATAAGGTGTTCACGGAGTAGTTCAACCTAACTGGAACTGTAGAAGCCACCGTTGATTCAATCTGGAGAATTCGTACAAAGGAGAGGTGCCTTAGTGGGAACACTCCTCGCCCCTCTCTCGTTTGCTGCCTCCTAAAACCGTCCACAGGGATTGGAACCCCATCTTCAGTTAAAGGTACTAAGAACCCGATGTTCACCACTTGGAGGTAAAAGTAGGAGTTGAAAGACAGAGATTCGCTTTAAAAAAAAGCTTGTGGACGATTGTGTCCTCTTGAATGCACCGTGTCTACCCTTTGAACATCTGTGATTACTAGAGCTTCTGAAAGAAATTTTCGCGTAATACTGAAAGAAAAAAAAATATTTGATTAAAAAAGTGTGAACTCAATTTTTTTTTTTACTTATACATAATTTGTTATAACTCGTTAAATACACACAATTTGAAAAAATACCACATATTCAAATTACATAGTAGAACTTACTCTTTTTGTTATAGGAATGCATTTTTATAAATTTAAAATTACGGATATTTTTTTAAAACGCATCCACTCTTTAAATCAATATAGTGGCAGCCCTGAGAGGGGTTGATGGCCGAAAATTTGGACTTAAGCTTTCTGTGTGGAACTTTAACGAAAGCAAGAAAAAAATTGCTTCCCCAATCTTTTGTTAAAAATTGACTGGACTATACTGACTTATGAGCACTTATTAAAAATTAAAGAGTTTTTAATGTTTTAAACTGATTTAGATATAAATGAAAATTGATCTGAACCAAAGTTTTTTTTCCCTTCTTTGGGATAAACCCTGGACGCCGAAACGAGCTCACCTTGACCTCCACGAAAAAGCTACCATTTTTGATTTTATTTTTGTTCTTGCAGTTTATTTTTTCATCACAAAAATGAGTCTTTTTCAATACATACACCTATGTACGTACATATTTTATACTTGAATGAAATTATATACTTAGCCTTACGGTACAACACACAACACATGTATACTTGTATGTATTAATTAAAATAATTTACATACATATTTGCGAAGAAAAATCGAATTTGTGTTTATTTAGACAGATGTTTTGCTTCGCATCAGCAAATATATATTTTTATGACAGAGCACTTAATAGTGTTTTCAACATCATTTGATTTTGGATTGAATTTGTTTTAACTTTTCAAGTATTATACATAGGTATTGTAATGGTGATGATCTATGTAGCTTTGTCCAGATGTTAACTCAATCTGGATGTACATATCTGGGGACATACACTTAATTCCTTTGAAACTTTGGGTTCACTACTGACGAATTCATGGTATTCCTCTCAACACGATTTATTAAACGATTTAGACATCATTTGACAGCAAAAAACATAAACGACCCTCAATCATCACTTAGCAAAAAATATAAAAATAAAATTAAAAGATCATCAATATAAAGATTTATTAAGCTTACAAAAATAACACACAGATTGCTTTTAACAAATGTTAAAAAAAACTTCTTAGAATCATTCTTTTTCATTTCAATTAACTCATCATATCTAAATGGCTTTTAAAATCAAGTCATATACTTACAGTAAACAAACAAAAACATGTATAGGTAAATGGAGTGACCGATTTTGTCGTATGAACTTGCTGTCAGAAACAGCTCTTTAGTGAATATTTAAAAACTATTATTTTATTACGTACAAATATCCTAATACTTATTCCTATTTTTCTTTTATTCGATTGATTTGTTTTAAAAATGTATTGAATTTTACTTGCGATAAGTGCAGTGGTCGGCATGATTATTTTGACCAATACCATTCAGTTAATGTTAATTCAGGTAATGAACTCAAAAATGAACGAAAGTTAAAAGTATAATAGAGCTTTGAAGTTAAGAACTATATTTCAAAAATATTGTAATAACTTTCCATATTTGAACTATAACGACTCCGAAATGCAAGCAAACGGACACAATAAAGCTTACGGTCGCAGTGCAAACATACCCTTATTAGCAATAATTATAGCAACTCTCAAACGAAGGAAGCGCCATCTGCCGGATTATAGCAGATTTACCAGCTGTCAAATGAAAGCTTTTGGAAGGGAAATTATTGGGAAATTTCCCCTATGGAAAGCTCTGGAAGCAGAGACTAGAACGTTCTCCTTATTTCCAGAGTTTGGAAAACAAGTATAAAAGGCACATGTTTGAACGGCAGCGGTACAGTTTGTTTTTAATCGTGAATGAATAAAGTTGGTTGTAATAAAAGTGAAAAGTAAAGTTTGTGAACTAATTCAGTGGTGAATAATAAATCGTTTTGTTTGTTGTAAGAAAAGTAAAGTGTTTTATTTTGCGAAATAAATAAGTGGACGTTTTGAATAAAGTAAATAAGTTTTATTAACGAACCTGAGAAAATATTACATTGGTGTTAGAAGTGGAATAAAACTTAATTTATCTGTGCACTCAGTAAATTTATTGTGTGAAAAGTAAAAAAAAAAAAAAAAAAAAAGACAATGGGTAAATCTTTGAATGATTTAAATGTAGTGGAACTCAAGGCAGAACTGAATAAGCGAGATCTTCCTACTGCTGGAACAAAGAATGATCTTATAATTCGTCTGCAAGAAGATTTAAGAAGATGTGGAAAAAACCCGGACACGTTTATATTCGATATTGAAATGGAAGAACAGCAAGAACAAGTAAGTACATCGGGCTTGACCAATATGCTGTCTCAGCTGCTTGCAAAATTTGAAGAACAAAAGAATCTTCTAGAACAGCAAAGCCAAGAACAACGTAATGAACAAAGGAATCTTCTCGAACGTTTCGAACAACAAAGTCAAGAGCAGAAGAATCTTCTAGAAAAACAAAGCCAAGAACAAAAGTGTCTACTGGAAAAAACGACAAATATGCTAGAATGTAAGTTAGATGCCTTTGACAATAGAATTATTGCCCTTGACGAGCGTGTCGATAAAAAATTTTCTTCTATCGATAAACAATTGTTAACTGTCGATCAACAATTGTCTAATGTCGATAAGCAATTGTCAACAGTAGAATCAAAGTTCGAAAAAGTGGAAGATAAAATCGAATCCATTACTAAGGAATTGGACAAAGTAAGAAAAATGAAGGTTCGAGAAAGTTCTGGTGACTGTCCTAGGAGAAAAGAGATGCATCCCCCAACCTTCGATGGACAAACTTCTTGGTCAATCTACAAGAAGTAGTTTGAAGCAGCCGCAGCAACAAATGGCTGGGATGAGGAGGACAAATACATAGCTCTGACGCTTGCCCTCAGAGGAACTGCTGCTGAACTGCTGCAAACCATACCAGCAGATAAGAGTGGCAACTTTAGTGCTCTTGTTCAGGCCATTGACAAACGCTTTGGAGATGGCCATATGCAAGAAGTCTTCCGTGTTCAACTCAATACTAGAATCCAAAAGAGGGGAGAAACTCTGCAACAGCTTCAAGCAGACATCGAACGATTGGCACATCTGGCATATCCAGCTGCAGGAGATGAAATCATCAACCAATTCGCAACAGAAGCCTTTGTTCGTGCTGTATCTGACATCAACCTTCAGCGAGCAATTCGAACGGCTGGAAAACGCACACTCCCTGAAGCATTGGCGTTCGCCCTGACTATGGAAGCAGCAGAACAGGCTTCTCAAGGAGTTCATCGGGTAAGAGAACTAGAAATTGAGGAGTGTTCTTGCCAGAGAACTGTATTCCAAAGGAACCAGCGAGATGGACCTGCTCGATGCTGGAATTGTAACAAGACCGGACATCTTCAACGCCAGTGCAGATTGCCACCTAGAAGACCTGCATGTCAACATTGTGGAAGCAGAAACTTTAACAACAACAATGTCAATACTCCTACTCGCCCCGTTTCTCAACCGGGAAACGAGTAAGAACCAACTTCGAGGGGCAGAAGCTGGTTTCTGGTATCGATGGCCCCAGAACCACCATCCAGGTCTCACAGACGAAACGAAACAACAAAAGTCTGACTGTGGAGGCAACACTAAACGGCAAGAAGCAAGTGGCTACGATCGACACCGGTGCCACTGCCTCCATTGTTCGAAAGGACTTGGTGAAGATGACGTGGCTGCATAACACCAACGCCTACCGTCTGAAAACAGCAACAGGAGAGGCAGCCAGAGTGTACGGGGAGGTTCGTCTAACGATCCGTTTGGCAGAACTAGAGTTTTCACATCTGTTTCTGGTAGCAGATATATGTGACGAGTGCATCGTTGGAATCGACTTCATGAAAGAGCATGGAGTAATTCTTGATATCGGGAAGCAAGTTCTTAAGTACCAAAATGTGGAAATTCCTATGGTTTATGGCAACGAAGACTCATCAACACTAAGGACCGTCATTAAGGAAGATATTTGCCTGCCACCTTCTTCAGAAGTGTTCGTTTGGACGAAAATAAAGGGTGATGTGGGTAGCCATCGATATCTAATGGTGGAACCAGACTCTGAGCAGTCTTCCCAAAACATCATCCTTGGGAAGACACTTGTGGAACCAAAGAACAACATGGTGCCTGTACGCATACTCAACATCAAACCGTACGAAGTCAAGCTTAGAAAAGGAGAAGTTGTTGGAAGGTGTGAATCCGTATCCGCAATAACTAAAATCATAGAAGCTGACACACACAAATCTGTGGACCCTGGGAAAGTGAACTCTATGAAGGCAAAAATTCTGAAGTCATCAAAATTAAATGAACGTCAGCTTAGTGTTGCTGGAAGCCTCCTTCACGAGTACGCTGATATACTATCGTCACCCATGGGGCAGTATGGTCGAACAAAACTGGTGCAGCATCGAATCGACACAGGAGACGCGAGACCTATTCGACAACCAGCAAGACGTCTCCCATTAGCCAAACAAACCGAAGTTGCAGAGATGATATCGACAATGAAGAGAGATGGGCTAATCGAAAACTCTAAAAGTCCTTGGGCATCCCCAGTTGTTCTTGTCAAAAAGAAGGACGGAAGTACTCGATTTTGTGTGGACTATCGGAGGCTGAACGATGTGACAAAGAAAGACAGCTACCCTCTGCCAAGAATTAGCGATACTCTGGATGCGATGGAAGGAGCTGAATGGTTCTCAACATTGGACTTAAAGAGTGGCTACTGGCAGGTAGAAATCCATCCAGAAGATCGAGAAAAGACGGCTTTCTCCACAGGAAATGGTCTGTGGCAATTTAAAGTGATGCCTTTTGGACTATGCAACGCTCCGGCAACATTTGAGCGTTTGATGGAGTGCGTTTTACAAGGACTTACTTGGAAATCTTGCCTAGTCTATTTGGACGATGTCATCGTTTATGGTAAGACATTTGATGAGCATTGTGGAAACCTTAAGGCCGTCTTCCAGAGGCTTCGAGAAGCAAACTTGAAATTGAATCCAGACAAGTGCGAATTTTTTAAGTCTGAGGTAAAATACTTGGGACATATCATCTCTTCCCAAGGAGTGAAGACTGATCCTGAAAAAGTTGACACTGTAAAGAATTGGCCAACACCACAGGATAAACATCAACTCCGAAGCTTTCTTGGTCTAGCCACGTACTATCGACGATTTGTGAAGGATTTTGCTGGAATCGCGAAAAGTTTGCACCAGCTAACAGAGAAAGGCAAACCATTCAAATGGTCAAGCGAGTGCGAGAAAAGCTTCCGGGAACTTAAGCAGCGCCTATGCAATACGCCAGTTTTGGCCTATCCGACACCAGGGAAACCTTTCATCATTGACGCTGACGCGAGTAACGTGGGAATTGGAGCCGTACTCTCACAAGTTCACGAAGGAGAAGAGAAGGTTGTCGCCTACTACAGCAAGGTACTCTCAAAGCCAGAAAGAAACTACTGTGTGACCAGAAGAGAACTTCTAGCTCTAATATCGGCTACAAAACACTTCCATAAGTACATCTATGGACAGAAGTTCCTTCTTCGAACAGACCATGGCGCACTTAATTGGCTTTTGAACTTCAAAAATCCAGAAGGTCAAGTAGCGAGGTGGATCGAGAGATTGCAGACATACGACTACCAGATCCAACATCGAAGAGGAAGGTTGCACTCAAATGCAGATGCCTTATCTCGGAGACCATGCAAACCGGACTGCAAGCACTGCACACGTCAGGAAGAAAAGGAAGCTGCTGCTATCCAGCGATTAAGAGCTGATCCCATTTACGGTTGGAGTAACGAAGAACTGAGGACTGCCCAACAAGAAGACTCGGATATCGAGCCTATTCTTGCGTGGAAGGAACACCAAGAGAAACCAGAATGGGGTGACATCTCCGATAGAAGTCCAACTCTTAAAGCGTATTGGGCACAATGGGACTCACTTCATGTACAAGAAGGAGTACTAAGACGAAAGTGGGAATCCACAGACGGCAAATCTTATGTGATGCAGCTAGTCGTACCTCGTTCCAAGGTTAATGATGTTCTTCAAGAGATGCATGAAGGAGCTTCCGGAGGACATTTGGGGGTGAATAAGACACTGGAAAAGGTAAGGCAGCGATTCTACTGGCTACATGCAAGGGAAGACGTCGAAAAATGGTGCCGAAAATGTGATACTTGTGCTGCAAGTAGGGGACCAGGCAGAAAAGTCCAGAGTAGAATGCAGCAGTATAATGTGGGAACGCCTTTTGAGAGGATTGCAATAGACGTTGCAGGCCCTTTTCCAGAAACCGAAAACGGAAACCGATACATCCTGGTAGTAATGGACTACTTCAGCAAGTGGCCTGAGGCATTTGCCATCCCAAACCAGGAAACCAAAACAGTTGCGGATCAGATTGTTTTCAACTGGGTAAGCAGGTTTGGTGTACCTATGGAACTCCATTCAGATCAAGGGAGGAACTTCGAGTCCAAGATCTTTCAGGAGGTTTGTACACTCCTTGGCATTAAGAAGACGAGGACAACACCGCTTCACCCACAATCTGATGGGATGGTTGAACGATTCAACCGAACCCTTAAAGAACACCTTTCCAAAGTTGTAAGCGACAACCAACGAGACTGGGATCGGCATATTCCATTATTCTTGATGGCCTATCGAAGTGCGGTACATAGCTCAACAGGACATACACCATCAGAAATCCTGCTCGGGAGCTCAATACGACTACCAAGCGAAATCAAATTTGGATGTTATACAAGAGAGCCACAAGGAATAGATGACTACGTGGACAACCTCAAAGAAAAGCTAGTTGACATTCACGAAAGGACGAGGGCAAATTTAAGGCTGTCGAGTGATCGGATGAAAACAAGATACGACGCAAAAGCCACAACGACAGGATTCCAAGTGGGAGACCTTGTGTGGTTTTATAATCCCCACCGTCGGAAGGGACTCTCACCGAAGCTTCAACAAAATTGGGAAGGCCCTTATACTGTCGTAACACGAATAAACGATGTCGTCTACCGCATTCAGAGAGGATTAAGAGGCAAACTAAAAGTAGTTCACAGTGACCGTTTGCATCATTATAATGGTGATGGAAGTGATGGATTTGCTCGGGACGATCAATCTTAAGAGGGGGGCAGTGTAATAACTTTCCATATTTGAACTATAACGACTCCGAAATGCAAGCAAACGGACACAATAAAGCTTACGGTCGCAGTGCAAACATACCCTTATTAGCAATAATTATAGCAACTCTCAAACGAAGGAAGCGCCATCTGCCGGATTATAGCAGATTTACCAGCTGTCAAATGAAAGCTTTTGGAAGGGAAATTATTGGGAAATTTCCCCTATGGAAAGCTCTGGAAGCAGAGACTAGAACGTTCTCCTTATTTCCAGAGTTTGGAAAACAAGTATAAAAGGCACATGTTTGAACGGCAGCGGTACAGTTTGTTTTTAATCGTGAATGAATAAAGTTGGTTGTAATAAAAGTGAAAAGTAAAGTTTGTGAACTAATTCAGTGGTGAATAATAAATCGTTTTGTTTGTTGTAAGAAAAGTAAAGTGTTTTATTTTGCGAAATAAATAAGTGGACGTTTTGAATAAAGTAAATAAGTTTTATTAACGAACCTGAGAAAATATTACAATATATATGAGTGATTCTTAAAAACTGATACTTTTAGTCCTCGTATTTTTTCCACTTTTTACAACTGTGTTATATTGTTATAAATAATAAAGAGCAACGTATTAGGTGTGTATAGTTCAGATGGAACTTTATTCTTTAAAATGATTTCAGTTTGGAGGACACTATACAAATAAACTTTAACTAGCTTAAGATTAAGACTTACAATACAATAAGTAAATATGAGAGAAAGGTATAAACTACTTCATATAACATCTCCCATTTAAAGTTAAAAACTTAACAAATAATATACACAGTACAAACAAATGATATAAATGCACTATAAAATCTAATATTAAAATATGATTATAAATTTTTTAATTTTATTTAATATGATCTTTAGGGTATCCAAATACCAAATCTTATTGGAGCTGTTAGCTTTCTACCATATCCAGGCGCAGATACAAGGGGGGGGCAATGGGTGCAATTGCCCCCTCCCCCTTGGGCAAGAACGAACGAAGCATAAAATATGACTTTAATAAAATGTAATCAAAAAGAAAGGGTATTTCGTTATACGTTTATACAAATTTTTCTTGGCAGCGCAGCGTTGCAGCAATGAGTGGTTGTTCGTTGGCCGCTGGCTGACCAGGATAAATTAACAAAAGTTCCGCTATACACAAATAGCGCCTTCAAATCGACTGAGTGGAAAGCTTATAACTTCGGCTTTTGATCTCGATCTTAAAAGTTAAGGTCTTTAATTAAAAGATCAATGTCAGGCTACATTAGGTACCATACAACATTTTGTGAGAAAAGTCAATTTATTTCATACTAGGGAGCAGGTTGAATCCCAAATCGATTTCACTTTCACTTTTCAATATGCTTTAAACGAAAATTTCACAATTTGGAAAATATTGAAAAAGGTATTGCTCAACCTCCAACCCTACTCTACATATTAGTAAGTGGTTTTTTATACTTAAATGTAACGGGAGAGGCGACAGGGGCACTCATCTAAATTTTCAACATTGAAGTTGATTTTAATTAAAAAAAAAACAATTAAATCTTGTCAATACGTCGATTTACGAGTAATTACCTTGAAAAATTTCTAATTTTGCTTCAAATGCCCGGATCTACAGGATAAAGATAGCTCATTAAAGTTAAAATCATAAACTACATTTATGTATAAAAGTTATTGAGAAATACCAAATTTCATACGAAATGGGTGATAGAGTTCTTTTTGTGATAAATATTAAAATGTACATATGTACGTTTCAATTGAGGGAGTATCTACTTTTACTAGAAAACTCTCGACAGCGATTCTCGGATATCTGTCTTGCCCTCTGGTGAGCTTATTTCATGACTGTGTCTGTGTCTACTTTCGAGTTTTACCCTCGAGAACTTCTTCAGATCTGCTCACCGCCTTTTTACTCCGAAATGGATACGCACCTTAAGTATGCACATGTGTTTCGAGTTTGGCGTTGTATGCAGCGATGCGTGCAGACGTGCTGTACATCTGTTTTAGCCATACGATACGTTTTTAATGTGAGAATTTTGTCACTTTTATGGATGTGTTTTGGGAACTTCCATGTTCCATATTATTAAACTACCGAAGGTGGCGAATCCAACGAAGAAGATTTGAGAGCAACCAGAAAACGACTACAGCAGTCACTGCCGAAGAGAAGTTGGATGAAACTTTTATAACTAAGGAAAGGATAGTTGTTTCGTCAATTCGATTGTCAAATGATTGCTATTTTTCGACGCAAATATTGCTATTGTATCGAACTACATGAGTCTGGCAACTCTTTAGTCGATGGTTTGAGCTTAGGTATATGAAACATTTATATTATAAAGCTAACGAATGCTAAGTATATTGTAAATGAAATGTATAACGAAAGTTAGTCACAATCGAGAAGGTCGGGCGGAAAGTTTTAAAAAAGAGTGGTATTTTCTTTGTATTTTCCACTATCATCATTGTGTTTTATTTCAATGTCGGAAAGTTTGGTTTTGTATTGATGGACGAAGGTATCTGAGAAAACAATACGGTTCATCTCGGTTTCGATCTATAATTTTAGTTCAACTAAAATACAGATATTGTCAAATTAATGCAATGGTTTTGTTTGCACAAAATCTTTTTTATCAACGTCCTTCAATTTTCTTGCAAATGCATTTGACGTTTATGAACACGTTCTCCGGCTTCTCAATATTTTTGTTTCCAACTCGATTTTTAACTGCAGAATTGCACCACACATGATGATTTCGAACATGTGACTTAAGCATTATCGAACACAATGCTTATGCAGTAAAACTTGAATTTGCCTTTTCTAACAGCCGACTTTTTCAGCTTGCGTTTGAGAACATTCTTGAAAACGCATTTTTGACGCTGATGACGTTCTCAAAAACGGCCTTTTACAAGCAAGGCTTAGGTTGCCAGCTTAAGAAGAGGCTGGAAATTTTGTCGAACTCGAACGTCATGTGTCTGAATAGGAACATACCACTGTACCATTATGTTTTCCGAACATAATTGTAGAGTTACGCAGATCCAGAGGGAACTCAAAACCGCTGTAAAGACACCATGCTATAGCTGAAAACCGCAAAAAATCATTTCACAAAGCTCAGAAGTTCGAGAACTGTAGCAGTTATGAAAGAGTTTATTTGTTTTCTTCAAATTTCGTACTCAAATGTTCTGTAGACCTCATCAAGATTTTGGAAACTCACGAAAATTGACCCCCCCCCCCCTGAACGAAATCCTGGATCCGCGCCTGACCATATCTATTCCTAGAAGAAGATGGAGTAGTGTCATTTGTAACTACTTCTGGAGTTATTTCTATATTTGGAAGTCGAGTGGGGGAAAAAGTTTCTTTAGTATTAATATCCTTGTCCATAATGTCTATTCCGGCGATAGGTTGAACCGTCTTGATTTGATCGAGGTAGATACGGACTAGAGGTTGTGTGTTCAATATTCTAGTCATAACTAAATTGTTTAAGGTCTTCCGAGTTCTATGGTGGACCATTGTCCGATACTATAAGATGGGGAATTCCGTGGCGACCAAAAATTGATTTAAGCTTTTTTTTTATAACAAATTAACTGCTATAGCCTGAACTAAGCACTTCAATTTCAACGAATTTAGACCAATAATCAACGACTAGCAAATAAATTTGTTTATTATATTTGAATATGTCTGGTCCTACTGCATACCATGGAATTGGTTGAATTTCATGAAGCTGCAGTGGTTCTTTTTGTTTTGAAGTCTAAATATGACGCATGCAAGTTTCTCAGTCCGTCACAATATTTTGAATGTCATTATTTATATTGGCCAAAAAAACAATGTCTTTAGCAAGGCTTTGACATCTTTGAACACCTAAATGCCCTTCATGTAAAGTTTTGAATTTTCACGACGACGATGGTATAACAATTCTATTTGATTTAAGAAAAATGCCATCAATAACATGCAATTCATCTCTAACTTTATAATACGGCCAGGGTTGTCAGATGTGGCGATTTTTTGCCAAATAGGCGATTTGAAATAAGATTTGGCGACTCGAAAATCGGTTTTGTGATGTACCTTAAAAAATGCGATATTTTTAGGTTTTGGCGATTTTATTTTCTTGTATTTCTAAATTCTAATATCATCGGTCAAAAGGTAAAACCCACAAAGAACAGAAAACGAAAATGAAATGCATATTCTTGAACCAAAAATCTCATTTGCAAGGTATGTTTTAACAAATTGAAAGGTATGCCCGGGAAGTTTATTTAAAAATTTGCGGGGCGTGACTTTTAAGCTTCAAAAAGTATTTTTCAACCTAGTTTCGTTGAAAAGTGTATTTTGTTAGTATGTGAGTAGTTTTAACTTTGAATCGCAATATTGTTTCTGTTTTCTTTGGATTTGGTCGTTTATGCAGTCGAATATTTTAAAATAGGCGATTTTTTGGTGATGTATATGTTTTATATTTGGCGATTCCCCTTTTTTAAACCTGACAACCCTGAATACGGCATGCAGGACTCCAAAACTTTTTTCTTATTGTCTGGCCAACCGAGTTTTGTATAGTGCTTTATTTTTGATATGACTTCATCTTTATCGCCAGCGTCTTTTATACTATGAAATTTATTGGAAGAAACTGCCAAATTTGTTATAAGAAGGTTGCAGTGAACATCTAAATCCCTATCAAATTCTGTAAAGGTGCTTTCTGGCAATGCAGCTCTCGAAAGTGTGTCTGAGGTGAACAAATTTCCTTGGTTTGTAAATGACATCCAAAGCGTAACTTTGTAAGTGCAGCACGAATCTTTGAAGTCGAGCGGGGACTTTATACAAAGTTTTGGAAAATAATGGGACAAGTGGTTTATGATCCGTTTCAACAAAATTGCGCTTCCCACAGACGTATGGTGAAATTTAGTGCAGCCGAACAGAATCGCAAGTAGCTCTTTTTCTATCTGAGCATAGTTCAGCTTAACGTCAAAGTTACAGATGTAAAAGTAATAAATTATGTATTCAATGATTACTAATTGAAATTTGGTGGGTTCACTGGTCAAGTTTTCATATATTTTAAATTGTTAGTCACTACGTAATTAAGAAACTTGCCAAGTAAATCCACAAATTTTTAATCAGTAACATTAAATACCAAATTTCTGTCATAATTTTGAGTTGTTTCGGTATTATACTCTACCTAAGATTTATAATATTTTAAGCTTTGGCTATATTTAAGATCTCATTACTTTTTGTGGCTGACTTTTTACGCACAGGTTTTTTGTATATGTAAGAACTTGGCTCTTTTTAAAGATTCATGTTTTTGTTGTGATTTAATTTTTCTCATAACGGCTCCTCAACTTTTCTTAAAAGAAATTCACTAAATTATTTTTATTGAAGGCTACCTTTGAGAAGAAAACCGGTAAAAATAGTTATTTTTTCTATTTTCGATTTTATCCGCTTCCAAAGTATGTAAATTCATAGTATCTATTGTATACCAAAATTAAAAAAAAAAGTTTTTTTTTTTTGGATTTGTAAAAAAAATTTCACTTTTTTTTTTGAAAATCAAATATTGCCAAAACAACATGATCGATTGTTTTGAAACTCGAAAAAAAATTACTTATATGAGAAAATAGCGGTTCCTTCCATAGAAAAGTTAAAAAAAAATTCTTCAGGAAAATAATTTTTTTTCTCAAAAACGACTCCTACGATTTTGATTAAACTTTTTGTGTGTACTAAAATTAGTACGATCTACTACATACCAACAACTATAAACTTTTACACTTAGCAAATACAAGTAGTACCTCTCATAGAATGCTTCTTACTTGCGATATATGTAGGTAGATACTAAAGGGCAAGTTTTGGATTCGCGAAATTTTTTTTGAGATAACAATGAAACATAATATTACTATGATAGAGAACACGAAAAAGTGGGTGGCACAATTCTGTCTGTCTGTCTGTCTGTTTGTATCTGGATGTACACCCTAAAGCCTAAACCAATGATGTTATTTTCTTCATATTTTGAACTTATGGTTTTTTCGTTACTTTCCAGAGGAGAAATTGAAATTTTTTTGTTAGCTCTAAAAAAAACGGTAGGTACATGCCATACAACCGTTAAGGAAAAGCTTATTTATCTCCAAAACGGCTCCAACGGTTTTTATAAAAAAAAAATCAGTGTATTATTGTAGATATGATGCACTTTCTGGTAAGAAAAAAAAAATTACTAAAGACATTTACTAACGGTACCTGCCGCATAACGTTTTTTTTTATATTTTCGTTTTTTTCATTAACCGTTCATCTGATTTCAACAAAATTTTTTCCATAAAAGCTTTGTTAGAATATAAATAACACGCATACCAACATTTTGAAAAAAAAAAATGAATTTTGGATTAAAAAAATAGATTCAAATTTTTTTTTTTTTTTAATTCAATACATACATATTTCAAAAGCGGGTTGATAAATAATTTTGAAATTTTAGTTTTAAATGCATATTAATATACATATACTCAAAAATGGCATTCCAAAATTTTTTTTGAAAAATATTAGGTACAAACATTTTATATATAAAAAATTAATTTTTAAGAAAACGGCTATAATGATTTAAAATTTTTTTTTGCATATATTCATATTTCTTCAAGTAATCAATTGGCATACTTTTTGTTTAGCTCTAAGTTATTTATCAGGCTGTTTATACAATTAAAAGAACGATTCAAATGCTTTTTTATACTTTTTCCATAATAACTTAAATATTTTGTAAAGTTCTTATGTCTCACACAACTTATATAAAATTAGAGCAAGTACGTGCGATCCAGTCGTGCATTTTATTTCATTTTGAAATTTCTCACTATCCAGCTGAACGAATAGGTATAGATAAATTTTTTTATATACAAATTTCATATAATTTCAAATAATTTTGCATATAAAAATTAAATAAAAAATTGTTTTGAATTTTTCAAATGCACATAAATATAAATTATAAGGAGCTAAATCGTGTATATCTCAGGAACCAAGCTTGCTAGGAGCTTAAAGTAAGGCCCCAAATTTACAGTATTTTTGCTTTTCAACGAAAAGTTAGGTCCAAACTTTGAATTGAAGACTTTGATTTAAAAAAAAAATCATACTGACCTGCTTATTTCACTGTTAAGTTAGCAGGTTACACCACGTACCTATCTCAGGAACCAAGCGTGCTAGGAACTTGCAGTAAGGTTCCAAATTTGCAGATCTTTTTTGTATTTCAAGAATAGGCTATGTTGAAAATTAGAATTCCTCAGTTTGAAGAATCTCACAAAATTGACTTCACTGTGAAGTTATCAGGTGAGTATGACACTTTTTTCGAATTAAGGACTTAAAAAATTTTTACATAGTCTATTCCTGATATACAAAAAAAACTGTAAATTTGGAGCCATAATTTAAATTCCTTGCATGCTTGGTTCCTGAGATACACAATGTGACCTGCTAACCTCACTACGAAGAAGTTAGTAGGTCACTCGATTGCACCCTTATTTGGTGAGCTGCAAAATCATGAATAGAAATGCAAGAAAACTGCGAATTCCTGTCAAGGTACCATTTGCCTCCCTGAAAGTTGCCCTTCTTGCTTCACACACGTGCTGTAAGACTGGCCCTTAGTATTTTCATCGTAAAGCTTACAATATCGTTATACTATGATATTTATTTGGTTAAAATCTAAATCCATTAGTTGTCCTGATATAAGGTATATACCTACCTTTATCGCAAAAAAAAACAATCGTTCCTATCTAAATCTGTCAGATGCTTATAATGTTAACACATACGAAAATACATAATTGCTATCCATAAAAATAAAAATAATCTCTGAATTCAATGCCGCCTGCGAAAAAAAAAATCTGCGCCTCACTGGATAATAAATTCAAAATTTTATGATCCACTAACTGAGTCGTAACTCTTGAGGCGCGTCCTATAGATCTCATTTTCAGAGCCAATTTGCTGAAAAAAAATGGGACGAGGGAGATGGGGACGAGGAAGAGCTATTTAACAAATGTAAACAACTTTATTACACCTATCAATGCTAGTAGTTATGGGTTCCCCTGTTTGGGGGGTAAAATTGCAAACATAACAATTTTACGATGGAATTTGAATTTTTCAACTCAGACAACAACAAAATTAGCAACAAAAATACAACACTATCGAAGGTCAGTGATGCTGTTTTCCGTGTTGCCGCATCGTTATCGTTTCTTGAGAACGGAAATGTGAAAAATTTAGATACATTTTCATCATATCGGAGTTGTTGTATAGTAGACTAATGGGCGCTCCCGCTTGCTGGTATGAGTAATTGGCAAGGAAATTGGTTGTGTGTCATCCCAAATCACAACAAAGACATAAACAAAAAAAAGATACAAAAATGCCTTTCTGCGCTAAAAATAAATTCGCCATTCGCCCTTTTGTTGCGGCGGGTGCGAAACCCCCCCTTTTCCCATCAAATAGCTTGAGCTTCGTCCCTCCATATGGTCGCCTTGTGGCGATGATGATACCAACTAGTCCAATTAAGATCGCATTGAAAATTAAAAAAAAAAAAAACTTGACAAAGTCCAAAAAAAAGACACCAAAAAGACCATAACACAATAAGACAAAACAAAAACAAAAAACCAACACCATATGAATGAATCGAAAAGTATCTATGAATGGTTTTTGCTTTTGTGTATTGTGTGGTGTATCTGTGTTTTAGTTCGGATGTTGTGGCAGCATGATGTTTATCGGTTTCATTGGCAAATAACATACTTGCTGCATATGCAGAGGAGCAGAGCAGAGTAGAGCAGGAGTTGGACCTGGACCTGGAGCAGACTGTCGGCTCTGCACTCATGTATCGGAGTCGGATTACTGCAACAGCAATATTATGGCTCGGGGGTATATTGTCTCTCTGGGTAAAAAGTGTCACATCTGACAATGGCATCTAGAGATGCAATATTTATGGAAATTTGTGTTCTGGATTTTTTGTTTTTGTTCTCATGTTCAGGACAAAACTTTCAACGGGTTTTAGGTGCCAGCATATATGCATTTGAGATAGGTACCTATATGTTTCGAAGCAAGAAGAGATAGGTTTTTATTTTTTGACTCAGCAAGCAATACTTACGTGATTATGGAGTAAGGCCAAGTTGTTGTGTTAAATCCTTTAAATTGCCGACAACGATGGTGACGCGATGATGATAAAGAAGGAAATATATAGCTGTTTAAGTATACATATTGAAGTTAAAATAAGAGAGGTCACAAGGTATGAGAGGCCTTGGTCTTTTAAATCATATCAATATCGGAACACGTAACGCTTACCCAATCAATTGGATGTTAAAAGTTTAGGTGCCTGCGTATTTGTAATGATAGCATCATTTAGGGAATTGAGGTGGGTTAATTGTTTTTTTTTTTATCTGAAAAAAAATGAAGTTTTGCAATTTAATAATCCTGCTTAGTGTTATCTAGCAATTACAAAATCTTGCATTTAACAATATCGCATTTATATTTCCCACAAAAAATTTCGCATTATACCTAAATCTCGAAAATCAAAATCGCACAAATCAAAACCCCACAAATCAAAATTTTGCAAATTTAAATATCACAGTAACATATTGCTCTGTAAAAATAATTATGAATAACAATATGGCCTTAAAGAAGGAATACATTCGATTTATTTTGCAGAAGTTTGGAAATCTTGCAAATGTTATTTAACTAGCGGATACCCGGCGTGTGCTATTACGCCAAAAAAAGAAATACATTTTTTTGTATTTGCTGGAAAAAAAGGAAAGGAGAATGGGCGTTTAGTCCCCACATGTTTTAACACTTTCTGACTTACATACATATGTTATCATTGGCAAGGTCTCAATGAGTGCTATTATTTTTTGTATGGGAAAAAGTCTGTATCTCGTGCAGGGAGACTGTTATAGCCCAATATACTGTTGCATTGCGCTATAACACCTATTAGGAATTATTGGGCTGTAACACTTTCCCTGCACGAGATACAGACTTATGCTTACACAACAGAAAATAGCACTCATTAATACCTTTCCAATGAAATAGGTCAGAGGGTGTTACAACGTTGGGACTTATGCACTTATGCCCATTCTCCTTTTGATATCAACACAACAATAGGCGTTTTTTTTGAAGGTGGGGAAGTACTAGCAAGTACTTTGCTAGCTTTTTTCAATGGAACACATCAAACTGCTTTCCCATATGTAAAATGTATCTACTCGCACGATGTTCAAAGGATAGGCATGGTGCTGGGTGCATTCAAGAGGACACAAGCGTCCACAAGCTTTTTTTCAAAGCGAACCTCTGTCTATCAACTCCTACTCTCACCTACCCGTGGTGAGCATCGGGTGCCTAGTACCTTGAACTGAAGATGGGGTTCCCATCCCTGTGGATGGTTATAGGGGGAAGCAAATGAGAGAGGGGGGGAGTGCTCCCACTAAGGCACATCTCCTTAATCCAGGCGGCAGCAGAAGAATTCTCCAGATAGAATCAACGGTGGCGTCTACAGTTCCAGTTATGTTGAACTACTCAGTGATGAACACCTTATAAGGGCTCTACGACATACTCGAAGCTCAGGCCTTTAAGGAACGCAGCGGTTAGTCCGGCTCCCCGTACTTGGAGCTATATTGTAAGGGTCTGGTCCTCCAGGTTGGGGGTCGTACCGTCGGGTAACTTCCCGGCCACGTAAAGCTATTTTAGTTGCGAAGCAACAACAAGCCTCGGATATGGACGGATTTACTGTTGACGAACCTACCAAACGAAATGAGGACAACAAACTTTGGATCTGCATTTGGAATGTTCTGTCTCTCAATAGACTGGCGAATTCCTGGTCAATTAACCGCCAGCCAGATTGTCTATACATTGCGATCGATATAAGGTACTCCTCCAGTGGCAAGGATGTCCGAACATTCCGAGAAGCCAACGTTGACTTGGACCACTACCTCGTTGTAGCCAAGGTAATACTACAGACATCCAAACCAAAGCCAAAACAGGGAAATACTGTGAGGAAGCTCGACGTCGGACGGCCATTGTCACAAGAAATCGCCAGGTCCTTTTCCGATCGACTCTCTCGCGCCCTCTTCAAAAGTCCGTTGCCGCCAACTGCAAATATCGAGAACCAGTGGATAATCTGCCAGGAAGCCATCAGAGATGCCGCCTCTGACGTGCTGGGCTTCGCACAATCACCACAGCGAAGCCCCAAGGTATATAGAATATACATGGTATGATATTGCGCTTGTCGTTATCCTATCTCTCTCATGCATTTAGTCAACTAGTGACGCAATTCTCTTTGCATTTTTTTTTCTGTTTTTTGTTTTTGATTTGTTGTTGTCTTTTCTACACGTTTTTGTCCACAAGTAACGTAGATGCGCAGAACGAAAAAGAAAATCAACTCGGAATAGAAACCTCAGCATTGTTTGCAAGAAAGGCGATCCTCTGGAACGTACATACCAACTACAGGGGCATAAGTCTTCTAAATATTGCCTACAAGATCTTCTCTGTCGTACTTTGTGACCGCCCGAAGCCATTCGTCAACAACCTGATAGGTCCATATCAGTGTGGCCTTAGGCCAGGAAAGTCAACCAAATATTCGCACTACGGCAGATCTTGGAAAAAAGCCCAGGAGTTTCAAATCGATACCCACCACCTTTTCATCGATTTTAAGGCCGCGTGCTGTCATGCGACTTCTTCGTCATGGTTCCTGAAAAAATAGAGCAAAACTCTCACGTCAACACCAAGGGCACAATCTTTCAAAAGTCCGTCCAATTACTCGCTTAAACTGACGACATTGACATAGTCGGGTGAACAAAGCGAGATGTCTGGTGCACCCAACATCGACGTCTTGGACAGGACGTCACGATAGACAGCTATAATTTTGAGGTGGTCAGAGACTTTGTTTACCTAAGATCCGCTATAAGCTCAGCGAATGATCCCAGTGTTGAGATCAAACGAGGAATTACTCTTGCCATGGATGAGAACGCGTTGGGCTGTTTTGAGAGGAAAATTCTCCGTTAGATTTTTGGTCCCGCCTACACAGATGGGGAATTGAGAAGAAGATACAACAACGAACTGTACGGGCTGTTCAGCGACACCTACCTAGCCATCAAAGTGAAAAGCAAAGGACTGAGATGGATGGGTCACCTAAAGCGAATAGACATCAGTGCTCCGGCCGAGAAAGTCTTTGAATCCCACCCCGTGGGACAGCGTAGAAGAGACTTGGCGTGCGAAACTGGAGACAGCTAGCTAGAAACCGAAACGGTTGGAAAAAGCTTGTTGGTTGAGGCCCTGGTCCACCCAGGAGCTATTCCAATATGAATAAATATATCATTGAAAGCTTATATTTTGGAGCTTAGTTTTATGGCTAAATAAAAAACAGTACCTATTTGAAAAAGATTTTTATGGGCTTTAGTCCTACAAATTGGCGTTTCGTCTGGCTTACTCACTTTTGGACTCATCAGTAACATAGTGAGGATCTTGTCATAGGCAATTTGTATTAAGTTCAGTTCAATTTACGTGGATTTTTTGGCAAAAAACAACTGTAAACTATATCCAACAAGATTATAATTCCTAATCATTAAGCAGCAAGTTTTTCACTACTAGATATTCTTACCTCCAAAATCGAAAACAAAGACCCTATATATTATTTTTCCTGGACCAGTAGTCCTAATCTTTTGATTTGCAAAAGTAATTTCTTTTTAATAATTTGAAGTACCTTACATTTGTATTCTTCCTCGTCTTTTGCTTCTTTGCTTTCGTCTCCTGATTTTCTAACTTTTCCTTCATTATTCATATGTAAAAATATGTTAGATATGATTGTTACAGGATCTATTTCTTAATCTTACACCGTATTAGCTTTGGCTATCAAAAACTGCTAGGATTTTCATAAAACAAACTTTTTATCGATTCATTTTGATAGTGAAATTTATAATTTCCATGTACCTGTGCACGTACATAGATAACTATCCTTAATACTTCATTTACCCAATAGAACAAAATAATTGGTCAATCATTATTGAGTAAACAATTCAAAGATTCAAATTTACTTGGTTTAGCATTAAATGAAAGAACAGTTCATTATTGAATAAGATCAAAGAACTGTTTCATTATTATAACCCTTTGTCTTGCTTTTCACTTTAGGTATATAACCTCACAACATCCCTCATACAAACATTGAATTGACATTAATCGGTGCCAATTTGGCGACCGACAGCAAACAAATTTCCTCATTATATTTCTGCCAACGTCAAAAAAACACGTTCCGAACATTGGGTCATGCCATAAAAATATGTTTCATTGAACTTTCGGTATATCGACTGCCCAACTGAGTTCTCTAAGAAGCTTTCCAAGTCTAAAAACCTTATCGTAAGCAATTGTATTTGTTGTGGTTACAACATAAAGACCGGAGCTATAGCACCCTGAGAATAGTAATAACGAGACATTTTTACGATCGGTCGCCTTCGCCTTCCTTCGTCTGATGGTTATACCACCGCCGACCGTCACCACCAACTGTTCTTGAGAGACTCTGACTTGTTGACTCTTCTGGATTTAATTGCTCAATTTTCGTTACTGAATCGTTGTGGGAGTTTGAAGTACTATTAATGCATCAGCAACATGTTTGTGTGCCGGAAAAAAAAACTACAAACGTAAACAGAAATATTGAATGTATTATCTGGACATACTGAATGCTGGATGCACCATCACACACACACACACTCATCTCTTCTAGGTCATTAAATGGCCCAATTCTCTGATGATGAGCACTTTGTAGTAATTTATTCATGACCATCGTAAAAATGGGTTCCTTGAGTGGCGCCACTCCAAAACCCGAACTTGATGCAATGAAATAATAATATTTGGTTTCGATGTGGAGAAGGGAGGCAAATGACAAGTGCACTGTGCACCAGCATCACAGTGCTTGAGTCACTTGAAAACTAATTAATTACAGCTCTGAGTAAGTATAAGCTCTATAGCCAAGCAATGATGTATTTATTGGCTTTCTTGTAATGACGGGGTATAGACAGGCTCATTGTTTGATGTGCCATTAACATTCGAAACCACAAGAGGATTTTCTACTCGAAACAATGCAATGATACTAATGCAATATTATAACGTTGCAAACATATAGGATTGTGGGAGTTTTTCAAGGAGTTCTGGGAAATAATTTGGTAAATCTTAGATCGTAGGAATTTTGACTAGACAACGAAATTTTATTTTTGGCACGTTCTTAAAGAATTTTTTTTTATTTTATCAACGAGCTAAATCAAGGTTATTTGAGAACTTTGTACTGCGATAATGTTAATTGGCACAGTAGTGCCAAGCTCATTTTAAGCTGCACGCAGCACTACCTCGCCAAACAGTGGTTCCGAGGTTGGCAAAAAGGAGGTTTGTTTTAAATCAAGTCATTCCTTTTGTTTGTCGTTGCAATTTAAAGTTAAATAAAAGCATACGAAAAGGTAATTATTTTCAAAGAAAACAAAACTTTTACGGAAAATTTCTTGATAAAAATCTAAATTGGAAAATTTGACCCGCAATTCTTGTTTGACGAAATCGATGAATAATGATTTAAGTTTTTTTTAACGCTGAATATGATAAAATCAAAACTAAGATGATACAAGCACCCTCAAAACATTATAGTATTCTAAGCGAAAAATTATTCTCGCGGAATTGTATTTCCGTAATAACCGGTAAAACTTCAAGACCCCCCCAAAAAAAAAAAAAAAACACATGAGATATAGTTTTATACACTGTTTTTATTCTGGGCTTCCATGACAAATTTAATAGGTATTTGCTTGAAACTTTATAAGTGTTAAATTTTGTTCGTGTCTGTTAGGTTATAAATCCTAACTTGTCCCTAACCCTAAACAAATTGCAATAACAATATAAAATAGAATTAAGAACCAATTTCCTAAACAAATCACCCTTTCACCACGCATACACGGTTCGGCAGTGAAACCACTGACGGTTTTTGAATAGTGGTTATGGTCGGTGAGGTTTAAGAGAGGAGAAGTTTAGTTACAAAGGATGGTTGGACCGCTGAACACTGTGCTGTGGAGACTATTATTTTTAGAAACAACAACTCTGTGATCCTACCTCAGAGGAATATTCGTATACGTTTTAATCTTACTCCTCGCGGTCGGATTCCATAGAGGAACACCATTTTTATTTTATCTGTTTGGAACTTTCGGGAAACAAAAGGCCAGTCTGTAGAGCAAAAAAGATTTTCCATAATGCAAAACTATAAGGAACAAATTTTTTTATTGGAATGGAAAGATGGGTCGTTTCTGAGAATAAGAAAAAATGGCGAGTTTGTAAGAGTTGTGCCTCAGCCACCATTTTGAAAAACGCGTTTAAGCCAATATCTCAACAACTGTTCTTCGTACAAATAATATGTTGATACCTTTTAGGAAATTTAGTTACGTTTATTCTTGTATACAACATTTTTACTTGCGATATAGGTACTATAAGGCAAGTTTTGGATTCGTGCAAACAAACATTTCGAGATAACAATTAAATTTGACATTATACGATAGGGTATCCTACTGAGACCTGAACAAAACGAGAACATTTTCATCCCAAAGATTAAAAAAGAGACCTTTCAAGCAAAATATAGAGAACAGCAAAGAGAACATACAAAACAAGGAAAAATTAAAAAAAAGATCAAAGGGCACGGTAGTGCCCAGCCAAGTTCGCGGCACTACACCCTTTTTACAGGAACAAACTCAGGCGATTTTCAACCCCCCTCTAACTTCAGTACCAATAAAGTCAGAAACTTCAAATTCGGAGTATTTGCTGAACTGATCAAACACAGGTGGCTCACCAAATTTCAACTCTTTAGCATTAGTAGTTCCCAAGATATAGGACTTCAAAAATCGCAAAAACCGTAACTGACTGACTCACTGACTCACTGACTCACTGACTCACTGACTGACTGACTCACTGACTCACTGACTGACTGACTCACTGACAGATCATCAAAATTATGGAGCACTTCCCGACATCGTAGAAACTTGAAATTTCGCACAACGGTAGGCCTTGTGGTACATACAAAGGAAAAAATCGAAAATCTGCAATTTTCTATTCAGGGGGCGTGGCATCCACCCACTTTCTTAAATATTCTATAAATTATATGGAGCCTTTTCGATTGTTGTAGAACAATGAAAATTGGTAAGTTTGTAAAGCTTGAGGTACTTAGAAAGAAAAAAATTGAAAAATTGGAATTTTCCATACAGGGGGCGTGGCATCCACCCACATACTTAAAAATTCTTAAAAATTATATGGAGCACTTCCGATTGTTGTAGAACGATGAAAATTGGTAGGTCGGCAGGGCTAAGGGTACTTAAAAAGAAAAAAATTGAAAAATTGGAAGTTTCAGTTCAGGGGGCGTGGCATCCACCCACATTCTCAAAAATTCTTATCAATTATATGAAGCACTTCCGATGGTTGTAGAACAATGAAAATTGGTAGGTCGGTAGGACTTAAAGTACTTAAGAAGAAAAAAATGAAAAATTATCACAACAAAAACATAAATGTTAAAAAAGGAGCCAAGTTCTTATGTGTACAAGAAACCTGTGCGTAAAAAGTCTGCCAAAAAAAGTAATGAGATCTAAAATATATGCCAAGTTTTAGGTTCATGAAGTTTAATACAAATATCTTAAGTAGAGTAATATCGAAACAATTCCAAATCATGACAGAATTTTGGTAGTCAATGATTACTGATTAAAATTTGGTGGGTTCACTGGTCAAGTTTTCATACATTTTAAATTTGTGATTAAGTAAGTATTTAAGAGAAAACTTGCCAAGTAAATCCACCAAACTTTAATCAGTAATCATTAATTACCAAATTTCTGTCATGATTTGGAATTGTTTCGATATTACTCTACTTAAGATATTTGTATTAAACTTCATGAACCTAAAACTTGGCATATATTTTAGATCTCATTACTTTTTTTGGCAGACTTTTTACGCACAGGTTTCTTGTACACATAAGAACTTGGCTCCTTTTTTAACATTTATGTTTTTGTTGTGATATTATTTAACATAAATTGAAACTACTAAAAATTGAAGCAAATTTTTTTATAAAAATAAAAGAATAAAAGTATGTAAAAATACGCTTTTAACAATGTCGACACATATGCGATCGCATCTGCTCTGACATCCCTGAAGGTAGATGGTACGCTTGGTGAATTGATTAATCAAATTCTGGCTAGCAGGGTTATCAATTCAAAACTGGGCAGCTTTTCCGCTAGAAGGTCTGTCAGTAGAGGTACGCCGCAAGGTGGTGTCCTATTTTCCCTTCTCTGGAACTTGGTAGTAAATGAGCTGCTGACATGCCTGGAAGCGGAGAGTTACAGAGTGATTGCATATGCGGACGATGTTGCTATTGCCGTATCAGGAAAGCATCCTACTGTCTTAAAAGAACTCTTACAAAATGCTTTAAATAAGCCTACCAACTGGGCTGACCGGTGTGGTCTGGGTGTCAACCCTCATAAAACAGAACTTGTTCTATTCTCAAGGAAATATAAAATCCCTCATATTGATCCTCCTTCTATCAAAGGTACTCCACTAACATTCACTGATCAAGCAAAATATTTGGGTCTTATTTTGGACAAAAAGTTAAGCTGGAAACCTAATATACAAGAAAGAGTCAAAAAAGCCACAGTGGCACTTTTCTCATGCAAAAAAGCCGTTGGGAACAAATGGGGCCTTCAACCTCGAATCACTCACTGGCTACTTCGGTGATTAGACCGATCCTCACAGTATGGTGGACTGCTCTAGATAAAGCGGTAAATTGCGACAAATTGAGCAAAGTCCAACGCTCTGCTTGTTTGTGCATAAGTGGAGCACTTCGTACGACACCTTCCGCTGCTCTAGACGTTCTGCTCCATCTGCAAATACAGCCATTCGCCTTAAAGCTTCCTCACAATGGACCAACAACAACTTTGGCCATTCCATCATTCTGAATTCATTCGGATCAATCCCAAGTCGCACTGATACACCATCCCAAAACTTCAGTTTGGCAAAAACTTTCAAGTCAGCATTCCTTCTAGAGTTCTCTGGGAGGATACGGCTCTCTTGGAAGATGAATCAATCCATATTTACACCGACGGATCGAAAACTGATGATGGGGTGGGTGGTGGTGTGTACTCAGAAAGACTAAAATTAAGTCTCTCCTTCCGTCTTCCTAATCATTGTAGCGTGTTCCAGGCGGAACTTATGGCGATCAAAGAAGCCTTATCTTGGCTGAAAGAAAACGTGTTATCAACTACAGATATCCGCATCTTCTCGGATAGTCAAGCAGCTATCAAATCTCTGGAATCGGTCTCTACTAACTCTTTAACAGCCCTAAATTGTCGTTCATCTCTGCTGGAGATGGCGCAGCAGTTTAACATTCACCTGTGTTGGGTGCCAGGGCATAGAGACATTCCAGGTAATTGTAAGGCCGACGAACTCGCTAAATATGGAACAACTCTACCTCTTCTACCTAGTAAGGCAGATATTGGTATTCCCATCGCTACATGTAAACTTATGCTGAAGCAAGATGCTTTAGAGAGAACAAACCTTAGGTGGAACAATATCACCACTTGCTTGGCAACAAAACAAATCTGGCCAGTAATGGATTTTAAGCGATCTAAATGTTTGATATCTGTAAGCAGATTGCACATTAGCTCCATGATCGGTGTCATAACCGGACACTGTCTTATAGGCAAGCACGCAACGCGTCTTGGCGTATTCTCTAACGATTTTTGCAGAAGCTGTATGGACGAGGAAGAGGTAGAATCGATTCCTCATCTTCTATGCACTTGTTCTGCTCTATCTCATAGGCGAAGACTCCATCTTGGAGATTTCTACTTCAATGATCCTAGTGATTTAGTAAATGTTGACATAGGTAGTCCGTTACGCTTCATAAGAAGCTCCAAATGGTTCATCGAGTAGGGAAAAAGGCTTCCCAGATTCTTGTGGTATCACAATGGGCCAACTTATGCTCTAAGTGTGTCAGTTTTCATGACTGACAGCCACTTCAACCTAACCTAACCATGTAAAAATACCAATGTAAATACAAATTCTGCAATGCAAATAAGATACACATTCAGAAATGTATTTGAGAATAATAAAAATATAAAACGATTTAATTGAAATCTTCTCAATCAATCATTGTCATTTTTTTTAATAATTTTTTCTTTCTTCTTAAGACAATTCCTTAAATTTCTCAATTTATAGGTTTATTTGAAACTTTGAAAAATGCCTATCAAATTACGATTTTCGACTGTTTACCATTTAAATTTATTTTTAAGTTTTATCCAAAAAAAAGCGATATCTCTTCAAGCTCGTCTATAGTTCAAGATACTGAACAGTTTTTGAGCAATCGCTTTGGTATATAAACAAAAATAATTAAATTGAAAATTATCGAAATAAAAGGGCTGTTCCTTTACTTTGAATTTCTGTGATTTTCTGTGCATTTCTGCGCATTTCAGTCCAAAGTAGTGTCAAAGTTCATATAAAAAACATATTTTGACACAAGTTTGGACTAAAAATCTCAGAAACCCGAAGTAAAGGATCAGACCTAAAATGAGACTGAACTTCACAGAAAAAAGAGAACAAAAAAAGATCCATAAAGAAAAAGAAAGTGTAAGATAGATCGGAACAAAAAAAGAGAACGTGATGATCTCTTTAATAGAGATACGATGGACACCCTACATGACGATTTACACCAGGAAAAATAGCACAAATCGTATGGGGAACCTTGAAAAAATTAATTCATGAAATATTAAAATTGGAATCGACGCAGAATTGCAACCTCTATAACATATCCAAAGTCCCCCAAAATCCCCGCATTGGCTTTTTGTGTAGATGCATTTGAAGAGGTGCAGACGGGAGAATTTGGAGGTCTATCAAACTAAAATATTTGTTTGGGTAAAACCTGATCATATGATACATGCTTTAAGAGTAGTTTTTAACGCTGAATCTATTGAAACCAAATTCAAAATGATACAACCACTCAAAAAGAAGTTATAGTCCTTTTTATGTAATGATGACTTTTTTTCAGGTACAACAGGTAAAATATTACCGAAAACCCTTTGAAAATAACGGTATGTTAATGAAACTTGGAATAAATGTTTCATTTGTCATAGGAACTAAGAATCAAGAGAGTCCTTTAAAATATCCATGGTGAAAGGGTGTTTTTTTCAAGGGGGAGGGGCAACAAAGAATGCTAACCATAACACCCACGTAAAAACTCTTACACTCATGAAACTCGCCAAAAATATTAAACTCTTCATGGCAACCAAGAATCAAAATAATCCATACAAATATCTTTGTTCTAATAGTGTTTTTGGTGACTGCTAACTTTTGACTTGTTCTACGGAAAATACGATTTCAAAAATAAATTTAAGCTTGAAAAGGCCCATAACTTTGTTAAGGGTGCTTGTATCATTTTAGTTTTGCTTTTATTAGATTCAGCGTTAAAAACTACCCTTAAAGCATGTATCATATGATCAGGTTTTACCCAAACAAATATTTTAGTTTGATAGACCTCCAAATTCTCCCCGTCTGCACCTCTTCAAATGCATCGACACAAAAAGCCAATGCGGGGATTTTGGGGGACTTTGGATATGTTATAGAGGTTGCAATTCTGCGTCGATTCAAATTTTAATATTTCATGAATTAATTTTTTCAACCTCGGAACCCATTTTTCCTGGCCTAATTATAGAGAAGACCAAAAAAGTGGGTGGCACAATTCTGTCTGTCTGTCTGTTCATCTACAGCCTAAACGGCTGGATCGATTTTCTTCAAACTTGGTACATAGTGGTTTTTGGTGACTCTGCCAACACGTTTTTTTCATGTTTTATAGGACTTAAAATAACGGTATCAACCTGCTATGTATTTGTTTTTGCAATTTAACATAATCGGGTTTTTCTCAAAAACGGCTTGACAACTTTTCTTAAAAAAATTCATTAAATTAATTCTCGTAAAGGCTTCCTTTGGGTGGGAAACCATTTTTCAAAAAATGATTATTAATGGTACCTCCCAAAGAACCATTTTTTATTTTCAATTTTCTTCAAAACGGTATGGTGTACCAAAGAAATTTTTTTGGATTTTCAAAAAATGTTTATATTTCCAAAACGGTAGAGGAAGTGCTGCAAATATGGCCCCCCCTTTTGTTTTCCTGGAATAACTCACAAAGTATCACCTGCACTTGAACTTTTTATTTGCAAGCAGAAACTTACAAAAATAAAAATTGCAATTTTGTTTCCCCCCCTTTTATACGGAAGAGGTGATTTTCTACTAAAATGGACTCAAAATAGAAACAAATATTAAAAAACAACGACAACATTTACATTATCATACTATAGCTCTTTTTAAAGCTTAAAATCCAATCTTTAATTTACTTTTTAAATAAAGTTGTTTTTGTAAATAGTTTTTGGATATAATACCCGCATGTAAAGGGTGCCATATAAGCTGCATGGCAGTATTTTTTATAAAATGGAGCCTAGTTTCTACGCTTGCATTTTATTTTTAAGTATTTACGTTAGTAACATTACCAATTAAGTTATTAATTTGATACTTTTTAAATATATAATTTATTTATACAAACGTTACCTCACGTTCAATTTTGTTCAAGATGAAAAAAAGTATTTTTTAGCCATTAAACTTCAAGTGGAAATGCCATCTTAGCACCTAAAAGGCCAGTATTTTCCATATAACTTACATGAGGGGGGATGTTTGTAAAAATTAAGACTTTCAACAGAAGATGCTAATGACGTAAGAAATAATTTGGAGGGCTACCTACAGGGGCCACATTACCTACACTTCCTCTATGATCGATTTTTTTGAAACTCGATACTTAAGAGTTTTTTAGTACTCTCTAAAATATTTTTTGAATAAAATTTAAATATATGAAAAAATAACGGTACCTTTCATACAAAAGTTAAAAAACCGCAAAGGAAAATATTTTTTTTTTTCAAAAACGACTCCTACGACTTTGTTTAAACTTTTTCCATATACTAAAATTTGTACACAGAGAAAAATGGACTACATAAAATAGAAGAAAAACAATCAGATTTCTTTATGGTTTTTAGTCAAGAAGAAAGCCTTATTAAGACAACAGAGAAAATCTTATTAAAACTTGTTTGCTGATTTTATAAGATTATCACATATATTTAAAAAGATATCTTATATATATTTATAATAAATGCATATGAGAAACTTATTGAAAGTATGTGGAAGACCCCTAAAATCAAAAAAGAAAACTTATTGAAATGATTGTTTTCCATATGCTTTCAAATGGACTCCCACATACTTTCAATAAGGTTTCTCAAGGTTTTTAGGAATTTTTCACCTACTTTCAATAAGTTTTCCCTTTAGTTTGTAGAAGAATTCCATATTCTTTTAATAAGTTTTCCTTATTTTTTTCTACGAGTTTTTCTCATATTTCTAATTATTTTTCATATTGTTTCCAGAAGTTATTCACATATGTAATTTCAATAAGTTTTCAATATTAATTTTATACGTTTTCTACTTACTTTTAACTAGTTCTTTCTCTTCGTTCCAGGATCACTTCCTCTACAATTTTGAATAAAAACTCGTTGTTTATTACGTTTTTAATAATAAAAAGGAACATATTTTATTTCATTATTTCTTACAATTTTTTTTTGATTTAGGTATAAAAAAATAAATAATAATAATTTTTCCGAAATATATACAACTATACATAGTCATAAAATAAATAATACTTCTTACTTATAGTATCTTTTCTGGCGAATTACTTTAAGTCCATTGTTTAATACATACAAAATACATCTTCGGTCTGCATTTTCTCTAAAACTTCGATGGAATTGATGAAATCCAACGTTGGACTACTCAAACCCCAGGAATTATAGATTCCTTGGGTTTCTTGAATGTCTGTTTCATTCCACGTTATGCATGGCACACATATAGTTTCACTTTCCGTTATTTTGTTCACACTGTTTAATATATTTTCATTGCTTAAATTATTTCCCGTCATTATATTGTTATTTATCTTAAATTTTTTCACATTGTAAAAATACATCCACACGTTCCGAAATCACAAACCAAATGCGTTTGTAATGTACGTTTTAACATAACATATGTACATAAGAGGCAAATAATATAGTTTTAAGAAGGAAATCTTATTGATTTAAGAATATTTTCTTTTAAAACGGTTTAAGATGAAACCACTTTTTGTTTTAAAATGGGAACTCTTTTTTTCTTTTTTTCCTTTTAAGGTAAAAATAAATGAACATGCAAAGAAGATCTGATAGTATCCTCAAAATTTTACTAGGAAGCCTTTTTAATTTTAAACGATTTCCTTACTATCGGTTTTAATTTATAAGATTTTAAATTTGATCTTATTATTCATACAATCACGAATAAACATGCAAAAGAGAAAAGATAGTCTCCTCAAAAATGTATAGAGATTCCTTTTTGATTTAAAAAAAAATCCTTGTTGAGAACGTAAAGCAAAAAAAAAACAATAATAAATGTTTGTCATATTGAAACGTTATATTAATAAGAAATTCTAATTCTTTAACTCAATTAAGAAAATATTCTTCTGAAAGATATGAGACAATCTCTAATTATATTTGATAAGATTTTCTTTATTAGATTAATAAGATTTCTCTATGAAAATATCATATTAATCATTAATTTTATAGAGATTTCTAAGTAAAACAGCTCAATACGGCGATCTTATTGATTTTAGGTAGTAACATTTTTCTCTGTGTACGTTCTACTAAGAGAAATTATAAAATTTTACACTTATTAACCATTTATAGTACCTACCATAGAATGTTTTTTTTGTATTTTGAATTTTCTTATTATCGGCTTAACGGATTTAGATAATTTTTTTAATATACAAACTTCAGATAAATTAAATAATATTGTATATCAAAATTTTCAAAAAAAAAAAGTTTTTGAATTTTTAAAAAAGTTTCAATTTATTTTTTTGAAAATTCGATATCTCAAAAACAGCTTGACAATTTTTTTTTTAAAAACCGCTCCAACGATTTAATTTTTTTTTTTTATCCTATTCATATTCAATGAAGAATTAAGATGGCATTCTTTTTTTCACCTCAAAGGAGTAATTTTAGCTAATTTAAATATCGTATTTCAAATTTCATGCTTCTCTACATTTTTCCCTCATAATTCCCATATGTTTTTATATACAACTTTCTTAAAGCCACAGTGTCTTGAACATAAGAGCAAGTACATGCAATCCAGTCGTGCATTTTATTTTGCATACCTGCCTCCGTTTTGTTTGTACAAAATAAAATAAAAAAGTTGAGTGTA